>CAACVS010000204.1:0-22862 GCA_900660405.1 Pseudo-nitzschia multistriata | reverse complement strand
ATTAGGGATGGGGTTCACTGCCCTGCAGCGTGGAGGGGAAGCTTGTCCTGTGAGCATGCTAATCCAACCCACTGGCCATAACAGTACTAACTGCCAAAGGAGCCAAAGGCCCAGGGAGGGAGCGGAGCGGGGGTGGGACGACAGGCTGACTGTATCAAGTGGGCGGGGGGCAACGCCGAGGCGACGGCGGAGGCTTGGCGTGAGTTGCTGCACACGGAACGGTCTCGTCTGGAAGGAAGCTGTAGGTGCCATTGTTGAACATGAGTGGTGCGAGGGGTCGGAACAGGGGGACCGACTGTTGGTGAAGGTATCGCATCATGGCATCACTGTGCCAACGCGCTAGCAGTTTGATGACGTTAGAGTCGCAATTACCTTGCAGGAGCGCCATGGCGCCCCCGGCCCGTAAGGATTGGGCGCTGAGGGATTGTGGGGAAATCMCCGTGGTGTGTTGTAGGGTCGCTGCATGCCACCGCATAGTGTTAGTAACCATGGTTGCAGTGACGCGGACATTGACCCTGTGCTGGTTGTAATAACTCGCCAGTTTGGTCTTGGCATTCGGTAGAGCTGGGGCGGCGTGCTGTCGGTGGAGGAGGACCTGGCGGACGACTGCGGTAACTGGACAGCACAGCGGATCCCCACTGCGGGAGTGAGCTATAATATCCCCTTTCACGCCATTCTTCTGTGTGGTGAACGTGAGTTGAAGGGAGGTGGCCGCCTGAATTTCTGGGTCTGTTGCCGTAAACGTGTTGAGGCGGCGGGCCCCGATAAAGAGAGCTACATCCTCCAGTGCAAAGGCCTGATCGTCTGTGGTTGTCCCGGTGTACTCCCCCGGACGTAAGCAGAAGAAGAAGGCAATACACATCATGTTGGCAACTGCTTTCCGCTCCATTGAGGGGCGATCCCGATAAGCAAAGTTGAGTGCCCGCACGACGATCGTGATTGGCACTGGCTTTACGCGGGAAGACGGGGGCTCAGAGGCCCTGTAGGCCCGATACTGCGAGGCTAGTCGTGTATCGAGTTCTCCAAACCTGTTGAACCTGGGGTCAGGGGCCCCCATGCGGGTGAACGCCTGTCCCACCGACCTAATGGCGTCCGATACTGTATGAGCCCTTGCACGTTTACGGCTGGGGGAGATCCTTCCGTCTTGGTAGCGGGCCCCAAAGACCTGCAGATAGGGGACTGGGTCTCGTGAGGCCCGCAAGAACGGATCCAGTTTTTGAGACAAGCAGAACTCAAGCCACGAGGCCCAATGAGCATCCTTCTTTCTGGCATAGCCAGCAGTAACGCTGGCTCGCATCGTCTCTTGGAGAGCGAGGAGGTCAAACTGGAATACATGGGCTTGCGAAGCTGGCATGCGATCCAGGGCCTGTCCTGTGGGAATGTACGATTGAAATGTGTCAACAATTCACTGTCAGTAAGGTGCCAAGCTCTTGATAGTGTATCTGCCATCACATTAGAGGGGCCTGGGATGTAGTCACGAAGAGGTATATACCGGTAGTACCGCTGGTGCAGTGCCTGCACTCGCAGGAGGTAGGCCGCTGGCCCTGTGGTAGTGGTGGATCCTTTCCTCTGCCAGTGGACCGTGGCCGTGTTATCATAGAGGTTGAGGACTGTCCGCTCCGTAACGTCTACGGATTGAGCTAGGATATCATTATGAGCGATGGATCCTACCAGCTCTAAATCGCTGTTGGTGATAGTCCCCCCTGGATTTTTGAAGGAGACAAGGTCTCTCTGGACCCAGGAGGGGAAGGCCTGCCGCCACAGGAGGGGCTGAATCGTCCCATCCGCTAAGGGAATGAAGTGAATGCCGCCCATTCCGGCCCCTGCAGCATCGCAGGCTCCCACGGTAGCAGGCCAAGTATCGGGGACCAATTCTGCGATCCGTGTGGGTCTGCTAGCCACATCCCTGGCCAACCAGCGAAAGTCCTCTAGGAATCCGTGCAATGCTGCCGTGAGCCTGAGTCGGTTCCGACCCCTTTCCTGGTGCCGGAGCGCCTCCTGTAGGAGGGAGAACAGACCCGCTGATCCGGGAATGGCAATAGACATGGACCTCAGCTCGCCTAGCAGTTTATGCCAGTCTTTGGTCGAGGCGTATCGTTGCCCTGGGGACACTGATGCTAAGACCTCCTGCAGCCTGTCCAAACGATGTGGGGGTAACCGTATGGTTCGGTCTACTGTGTTGATCAGCCATCCTAAGATGATTTTGGATGTGGACCAGATTGCATCGCCTTTCCTCAGCTTCTTAAGTGAAGCGGGTTCTTGCCTGTAAGGGGTGTCTTGGTCGTCTAAGGGCCTAAACACTCGGTCTAGTGAGTGTAGAAGGGCTCGCTTCACGGCTCTCCTTGTCCACTGGTTTCCTTGGACTAGCCCACAGAAATCATCCACATACACGTCCCAGTAGCGAAGGGGAGTCTTGAACGGGGCCGAGGGGCTGCGAAGTGAGTTGATCCGGGGATCGAGAGGGATTGAGACTAGTTCTGTCTCGCCCACGGATTCCGAGACCACATCGAGCCGATGGGGCCTTTGCCGCATCCCTTGGACCCCGCCTGGTGTCGTGAGTGACTCGTTAGCGAGATCTGCTATGGTCTCCGTGCAGGCGCTAAAGTTTGGTGGAGAAGAACACCAGCCCATGGGATTCGTTAAGGGAATTCCGATGAGAGGAGCTTCCCCCTCCCTGGCAGGGAAGAGGACCGCCAGCTTGATGGTATCCTCTGGCTTTAACCATAGCCGGTAGAACCCGTCAGAGAGATCAATCTTGGACAGATAAACAGGCCCGTATCGCTCGTTGGCTCGGTGGATCCTTTGCAGCAGCCTCTTCAGTGTCCGCCCAAACTGCATGGCCTCTTGCGGAGCTATTTGTTGAGTTTCAGCATTCACCCCAAAATAGCTGTAATCGGAGATCATCCGGTCTCGGCGACCTTGTTGGGGGACCAAGCCCAGGGGACTGAGCCTCAGCTCAGGCAGTCCTATGATCAGGTCGGCCGGTAAGACTGTCCATTGCTGCTTATCTATCATATCAGCGTACTCCTCTCGTAGGAACTCAATCCCGTTATGGGAGGACTTGTGTGGCCCTCTTGCCAGCGCTGCGGCTAGTCTACCTGCTCCCCACGGGGGTGTGGACATAACGGCTGGTGTTCCTTCTTGCTGGAACTGCAGGAGTAGCTGCGCCGCTGGGTGTGGTAGGCTTCCTACCTCCGGGTGCAGATCCCCTCTTCCCCGTACGGCTCTTACGAAGTCCCCCCAGGACTTAGATTGTGCGTAAGTCTCTACAGCCTTGGCTACCTGGCGATCCAAGCGGTCTTGGGGGTAAATCGGGCCCCGCACAGTGTGTTTTCGAGGCCGATAGGCCTTGTCCCCCTCCTTTCCGGGGGTCCTCCTAATGGTTGGCTGGCACTCGGGCCCACCGGGTCTTGCTGCGAGCAAGCTGCCACTACTCTGAGTGGTACACGGACCGTCCCGTAGGACGGTCTCCTCTTTGCGAGCAGGCTCGCAGCCCTCCGGCGAATCACGGCTCTCCGGTGGTATTATTTGGGTGTTCTCGGGAACGTGCTCCCCCCCCGTCGGTCTCTCCTCCAGGCAATTGCATACAGGTTTGGACGCTTTCGTATTAGTCTTACCTAGCTCCGGGGACAAGGGTTGTATCCCTGTCCATCCAGAGGCGTTTGAACTGCTCAGGACTACTGTATCTGACACCAACCTTCGATGTTTGGATGGGGGCAGTGGCACAGCAGCAGTGGGAAAAATGGGCTGCCTGCCCCCTTTTCATTGGCCGTAGGCCTCTTGGCACCAGTCCCAGAACCGGTTCCTATCCTCTTCCGCGGGCTCAGTGTGATCGTAGCTGAGTTTACAGCTGCTGTAGCAGAAGCCCTTGGCGTGCCATGAGTGGCACATTTCTTTCCCATCTCCGCGGAGGCAGGGTCCCTTCCCCTTGTCTTTCATCACCCCCATTGCTTTGGCGATCTTCCAAGTTTTTATTCGAGAGCTGAGCTCCTCTGGTGCAGTCCGGAAGCGGTCGTCCTGTGCTGGATTCTCTACCCGTGTTTGTGTGGACGGCTGTGAGCCTCCTCGCTTGCTGGCCTGCTTAGATTTGCCCCCTGTTGGCTCGTTCACCGACGGGGACTTCACTGCAGCCGCTTCCTCAGTCTTCCTCAGCTTCCGCAGTGCAGGGACATCTGCTACCCCGGGGAGCCAGCTGAGATTCTTTGACATACGGAAGGTTCGCAGCTCCTGTGTAAAGCTAGGAGGTTCTACTTGGCGGCTGCTTGCCCATTGCTCTTCCATCCAGCACCGTACTCGCAGCTGGAAGTAGTATACGATTATGGCTGGGGCTAAGCTGTCCCCGCACTCGTCTACGAGGGCGTATCGTAAGCTTAACTGCATCCTTTTCAGTCGATCGAGTCCGTCCAAGTAGTTACGAACTATAGGATGCTCCACTCCCACCAAGGTTGCGAGTACTGGGAGATACCCCTCCAACTGAAGGAGGGCTTCTACCCACTCGATAGGGATGTAACCCTTGGCCTTCCCCAGTAATTGGGCGTCCCGAAGACTAAGCGAGTTTCCTTCAGTGGCTGTGAGTGTATCGTAAGCTAAGGCTGCTCGAGCCCCTCCATTTAGCTCTTCCTTGCCGTGGGGGAGCCTCCTGGGGGAGCAAAGGCCATAGGGAGGATACCATCACCCAAATCGCAGTCATCTACTCCGTAGAACCGGAAGGCTTGGAAGGTCTTCAAGGCGGCTGTGGTGATAAAGGGGGGAGGGGAGCCTAGCTCCTGTGCAGCTTGGTCAACATGACTTTGAAACAGTGCATGTATCCTCTCAGCCTTCTTCTTCTTAGCCCATGCGTGGTATATCGGGGGGAGTGTTTCCTCCTTCTCCACGTGGCAAAGCCTACGGAGCCTACAGGCGTTGAGCTCCCCGACGGTCTCCTCCAACGTAGCGGGCTTAGCTTCCTCGGCTCGGCGCCTTTCATTGGCTTCGTTTGCCTTTAGCTGCTGGTCAGTGAGTGTAGCTACCGCAGCTGTGAGTGCTTGGGTCTCAGGCCCAGCCCTGGAGGGTACTTCCACTAGGCCAAGAAGGTCGCGGTGCAATACCTTTTGCTGCATGTAAACTGTTAGGTCTGGCTCCGTCCGGAACATGGGCCCCGGCTCCGTGTGAGCTATAGGGCAAACCACAGTGTTAATCGCGGACCGCACGTGTGTCCCTGCTACCCTCAAGGTGTCCACTAAGGGTTTTGCGATCGTGTGCAGTCCCTGGCTAACGAGCCAGGGGTGAATGATAAGGAAAGCTTCCCGTGGTGTTAGCCTCTTTCCTAGCACCAGGGGCATTAGTTCGAAGGGGATGAAAAGCGTCTGTCTGCAGCGGATAACTTCGGTCTCCGGAGCGCCTTCGGGGCGTGGTGCAATAAAGTTGAGGCCAGGATCCGCCTCTAGTGTGGCCATGTGGTGTCCTACGGTGCAGACGCGAACGTCAGAGGTGAGGTCAAACATGCTGGGTGTTATTTGAGCGAGTTCCCCCTGTCATAACACCACATCGTCTAAGTAACCAAAGGCCTTATTCGCGTTCTGAGAAACACATAGTAAGCTCCCCGGAAACTTCCGGATCCCGTGTATGATCCGCAAGCAGGGAGTTGAGGTAGGATCGGATACAAAGATGCCAATCCCCCCCACGGGTTGAGCCTCGAATAAGTTCAGGGTGGCTTCCATAAGCAGGTCAGCTGATAGGGCCCCTGGTGCACTACGGTAGCGCTCGTAGATTCCTCCGTAAGCTGTTCTTCGTAGGCTGCTATCGGTCCCAAAAGGGTTCGCAGATGGATCCTCGAACAACTCAGCGTATCTTACKGGGCGTGGGGAGGCCGTACTGACGACCATATTTACTGGGACTGGGGCGCGGAGGGTCCCAGTGACCTACTAGTGTACTGCGGTCGGGGAGCAGCCCCTGTCCCTTCCGAAGAGCGCTCTTATTACTACTACTACTAGTGTTACTGTTTGCTCGTTTGCAAGCTAGCAATAGTGAGCTGAGTGAGCTGCTCAGCTCTGGGGCGCACCTCTTGTTGCAGCTGTCCTACTTGTCTCCTAGCCATTCATTTCTTTGCCAGCGCRCGTTTCGCGCGCGCTGGTGTCAGTCCAGTCCCCGCGGGATTCGCTACACCGATACCGTAGTACCACCGTAGGGAGTCGGGATGGGTAGGGCCCCCGAGAATCCAGATTTTCCCCCAAAATTGCAAATCAACAGTGTCCCACTTTGTAACGGCAATGATTCTTCGATCATCTGTTTCACGTAAGGTATATGTCTTCAAAAACCAACAACCATCTCTCTTCTCAATCGGACGAGAAACAAGACACAAAATTAAAAAATACTACTGGAACTAGTACACATTCCGCTCATCTCGTACCCTTGCCTGGCAGAGAATAGGAATCCAAGCACTTCAAATCAAATCTTCAAGAAAGAAAAACGCACAATAACGCAAACAAATCAGAAAATGGTAAATGTCAGCATCAGCGAAGCTTTCGACGGCGGTAACATCAAGTTCATAAGCACAAGACCGAACGAGAATGACCCTGTGAATACAACCGATGTTCTCCTTCATATCAAGCCCGATGTTTACACGGTACTTGAAAAGATTGGTCACATGCAGTATTTTTCATTTCGAGCAACTATAGGTGGACTTGGGTTTCCCCCATCGAATCAAACGCACAAGATTAGATATGTTGTCGTAAACGCGGAAGCGTCGTCATACCCTGAAGCTTGGGTTGGTAAGTCCTTTTTCCTGCTGTTGAGTCACAATAATACCCCCAGGAAAATGACATTTTCTTTACTATATCATTTTGCCTCAATTTTGTTGCCAACATATCCAAACATAACACTGTTCTCCTCTGTTTGATTTAGGTTCTACGGTTTGTTATACCACCAACATCGAAGATCCCGATTCATGGCGAAGAAACCAAGATACTGTGTATTCCAACGGGGCGCTCTGCTGGGAGCACGAACACACACAGAACGGAAGCCTTTACTTTTCGTATTTCCCCCCATACTCCTATTCGCGCCATTTGGGACTGGTGTCTCGTTGCAGCCAATTCGCCGATACAATTAGTCTTGGGCAATCACTGGACGGTAGAGATATTGATTGCATCACACTGGGCCAAGGAAAAACGGTATGCTGGATTATCCACCGCCAGCATCCAGGAGAAACGATGGCAGGTGAGAAGTAGCGGAGTTATTTCGCTACATAAAATTGACATATATTCACAGGTACTCTTTTATCATCGCACCGCGGCTTCTAAATTTGCTTTGCTTTCATTCATTCTGAACCGACTGAAATAGAATACTATGCCGAGGGTTTGTTAAATCGTCTTTTGGGCTTGGATTCAAACGGGAAAGTTGACGGTGAGGTTCCAAAGTTGCTAGAGATGTATACATTCTACATAGTCCCTCTGATGTGTCCCGATGGTGCTGTCCGCGGACATCTGCGTACCAACGCCTGCGGCGCCAATTTGAATAGGGAATGGGCAACAAAGCGCTTCTACGAAGCTCCATCGTTGGAACGAAGTCCCGAGGTATTCTCAGTATTGAAGAAAATGGATGAAACAGGTGTCGATATTTTTCTGGATGTTCATGGCGACGAGGAACTTCCCTTTAATTTCATTTCTGGTGCTGAAAAAACTCCCAAGTGGGGGGTAAGGATGGAATCTCTTCACGGTGCATTTGTAGCGGCTTATCAACGGGCCAACTCGGATATGCAACAAAGAATTGGCTATCCGGCTCCCGAGACAACTGAAGCGGCGTTGGAGTATATGAACGTGGCCACGAATCAAATTGCTGACCGCTTTGACTGCCTCTCCATGACCCTGGAAATGCCTTTCAAAGATTGTCTCTCGAATAGTGACCCAGAGCGTGGATGGTCCCCAGAACGTTCTCGCAAACTTGGTGCATCTGTATTAGCACCGTTAGCATACATCCATCCTTACCTCCGGGCAGAGGGAGAGTTTTGGACGCAGCTGCCCTCAGAGGATGCCTATGTGCCGACCACAGACGACTATGAAGCAGAGTTAAGAGCTTCCACCGGTGGTTTCGTTCCTATGTCAAAAAGTAAAAGGTTCTATTCAGATGTTCATGCGTGTCATCCCAGTAAGCAACAATAGTTTTGATCTTTCAATGAGTCTCATTTCACATGTAAACATAGAGATTATTGGAAAATATTTCCTTGGCCAAGAGAGGAAGATAACAGAGTTATAATCGTTGCAAAATAATTCACTATGAAAATAAAGTGGCACAATATTGTGGTCATCAGGGTTTTGGTGGTCGAGAAATATGTGATCTTCGAACACATGCCATTTCACCACTCTAACTCGTGTGGATGGACGTCGCGACCAAGAGGAATGGCACTTTCTTTGTTTTTGTCTCTCGGTAGAGCTTTCCGCCTAGGCCACGAACAAGTAATATAGATTTGCAAAATCATAAAAGAAGACCAGATTGCCGATATGAGATGATGATTTCGTCATTCTGAAAAGAATTGGAATCAAAGGCAAAACCCAGAAAAAGTACCTTGTACTTACATGTCAAACGCGTCTTCAGGCGAGTCCCCACTATAATATCCAAGAACTCTCCGATCTATCAATACCGAACCAATAAACCAACCAAGCAGATTCCAACCATGGAAACAGGAGAGTGGGTCGGTGTGAAAAAATGAAAGCCCGAACATTGGTAAAAGATTTAGAAAAACTGGTTTGCATGAAAGCTCACGAATATGCGCTACTGAATTGAACTTACATGTTGAGTAGCCAAATTTTTCATACATTTCTTGAGCTACATTATTTGCTTCTCTGACAAACAAGTCAACGAAATACGCATTGTAAGTATGTATGCACAAGCGTTCGAAGTCGTCCATTAACGTTTTTGCTAGACCCAGACGTCGATAGGATGGGGCAACGGTCACGGCAGATACATGCCCGTGCCACAGTTTCTCCTCTCCTTCTGCTTTTCCCAAAACATATCCCATAATGTCCCCGTTGTTGGGACCTTCTGCCACCATAAATGCCTCTGGCCATCGACTCATATAGTGGTAATAAAATTGCATATTATACGTCTCGGTAAGCACGTCTAGGTTGACGTTGTTGAATTTGAGTAAGTCATCCATCGTTGCCTCGCGTAAAGTCGTCATCGTGATCGTTGAGGAAAATCTTTACTCTGGTTGGATTATGTTTCTTCCAAAGGGATAAAAAAATGGTGTCGACGTCCTTGACCAAGTGTCATTGAACATCGAAAGGCCTCCTGTTTCAATATTTTGACGGTCAAAACGATTTAAAAAATACTGATACTTCGAGTTGTTCTAGGCGAGGACGAAACGCAACATTTTTCTTCATTTTTCATTAATTTTTATTTTCATTTCAACCTAGAAAATGGCTGTACATACACAGTACATAAAGTAGTAGTGTACTAGTATTAGTAAAACTACCAAAATACCGTACTTTTAATTGTCTATCTCTCCAACCTAATATCAGATAAAGACCTAGTTTTGTCAGGATTCATCTTAACACACAAATGAGTTGCATGAGTGTGTTGGTTATACTGGGATTGAGAGGGATACCTGTCTTGTTGGTGGTCCTCTCTGGCCATCATGCTTCTGCTGGTGGTGCTCAAAACCTGCTAGAGCTCAGCCGGGGGGGTTGTCATGGCAGCTACCTATCCAGTGACGTTAATGCTTTCCAAAAAGTTGTTCCAGAAAAGATGAAATGGAAGGGAAGCTACCTATTTGAAGATTCTACTAGAGGGACTCTTACTATCGGGGCAGGCATGATGTCCTCTGAAAAGGAGTTTGGTGAAAGAATGAAGACACCACAGCAGCACAAGAAAGCAGATTCTTTTTTTGAAGAAGCCTGTATCCCCGCAAAGGAGACTAGACAATATCACTCAAAATCCAACAGGTGAACGGAAGTTGAAATATAAATATCAATAATTACCACTGAGGAACAATAGTATCACTATTTCTAGTACTACTAATCATACATATTTTTACATCGCTTCTTAACCAGAATCATCCTTAATGTCAACAGAAGTAAAGCAGTAGTATATGATACTAGTAGTACTAGTAGTTCTAGTGATATTCTTGCTACTAGCACTACTAGTATTATTATTAGTAGTAGTACCAGCACTACTATTAGTACTCCTATGACCTCCTACTTATACCAGTAGTTGCAGTATAAAATTGTATGAACCAACTACCCTCTGAACCTAATATGTTCATTGGGATTTTAAGATAAATTGTACCAAAAACTAGGTCTCAATCTGATGTTTGTTACTTGCTTTTAGTATGCACCACAATTAAATTTGTTCTATAGATTGTGCAGTTATTCCATGGTGCATTTAACAGGTAAGGTACTAATTTTGTTCTTAAATACAAATTTGCACTTTTGTCCTCAAGTAGTGTTGGTCCTGAAGTAAAATGTGTTTAGTGTAAAAACCCTGACGCGCCCTACAGGGCAAAAAGGCATTCTACTCAAACACCAAACATTGTTACTAGTAGTAGAATCATGGTTAATTTTGAAGCCCATTTTTTTCTTTTGAGCACAAGATCCTACTACTACTAGTATGATGTGATACTAGATCTACACACAGTTACTTCTTTTGACAAATAGTAGAAACAGCATAATACTACTAGAACAATTAAAACTACTCTGGTATTGTTGCCCAAGAGCAGCTGATCTTTGGGTATAGTATGCTTGGTCATAGTGTTAAGTAGAGTGCCCTGTGTCATTGTTACACAATTAGAGGCCAGTGGGGAGCCAGTTCACCATTAAGAGCCAGTACAGCCATATTTTGCTACTTTCTGAGACTGGCTGCTGGTTAACATTTCTAGACCACTGGACAAAGCACCCAGTACAAGATGACATGATTACTTAGTAGAGATTGGTGTTATTGGGAAGCCATAGGATGCTCTAGCAGCTTAGAACTAGTCTGTGAACGTTGCACTAGTGGTTGGCCAAAAATTGTGTGTTAATTTTGGCTGTAATTTTACTCTGATTAAACTCATAGTAATAACATGGAAGGCATTTTTCGGAGTCTGAACTGGTGGTTGGGAACTTGCAGTGACTTTATTAGTACCTACTAGCTACTAGTAGTACTGTTGGTAGTACTACCACTACCACTACCACTACCACTACCACCACCACCAGTAGTAGTAGCATTGTTGATACTAATGATAGTAGAAGTAATAGTAATTAGTGTTGTTGTTGCAGTAGTACGATCAGGAGATTTTTGTTTATCATAACACAACAGAGTGGTAGTAGTCATGGTTGGGTCCCTTTTAGCCAGAGATACCAAAAAGTCAGTAGCAGAATGGTGCCTTCTCCTGACCTTGTTGTTGTTGTTGGTGTTGTTGTACATCAGTACTAGTAGGACCAGTTTTTACTACAGTGGCTGGATAGTACTAGTAGTGCATTCAGAGGGAACACAAATCTTGCCACATTGGTGGCAAATGCCAGGATGGTTATTAGTGAGCAAATTGTTCTTATACACACAGCATGACAAGGAATAGCACTACTAGTAGTAGCACATCCATATCAGAATGACAACAAGGCCGCAAATAAATTGCAAAATCATCTGCTGGTGGCTCCTCCATCATCTGAGATGGAGGAGGGGCTGGTGGCAAAGTGAGGACCAGATCCCTCCGTTCCCCGCCCTTATTGCCCTTCCTTGTTGTACAAGTACTATCTCTCAAGGCCATCAAGGCACAACTTTACTTCAGTGAAGCTCTTCAGAGGATCAGTTCCTGATGAGGCAATGGTTGCATCATTGGAATCAATGGAAGAACAGTATTGCTTGTTCAAGGCATGAGATCCTTTACAAATCATCATCAGACAAGTCAGTTTCAGAATCAGAAGGATGAGGAGGCACATCGTTAGTTTGTTTTGCTTTCTTACCAGGAGGAGTAACAAATGACTCATACTCTTCACAAGGACATGTTTTGTTTGTTTTGTGTGGAGATGGAGTGTCATTGTCTGTATCCATTGAGGTCTCGTCATCCTCCTCTTTCAACTTACAGCTACCACCAAGAGGAACAGTTGTAGTAGATTCCTCTATTTCAATAGTCTTGTTAGAGGGTTATTTCTTGTGTGCTTCAGTGAAGACAATACAAAGCAGTTTTATGGGGATCTCACTGCTGATAACTCCATGTAGAATCTTTGCAGATAATTTGTTGATGTCCATGTCATTCTCTGGAAAATAAAGAATGCTTTCCTCCCAGATAATCCTATCTTTGAATTTGTCCTTGAGCCGCTTTGCATTCTTACCCATTTCAACAAAGGAGCTATGGTCTCAATGAAAGATCTACCTATCATTCTGATTTAGGTCCATAGGGCACAAAGTGAAATAGTCATTCATGTAGGAGGGCCACTTGATTCTAATGCTGAAGTGTCTTTCATCAACCCACCCAAGACCAAGAAGATCAGTGTTAGTCATAGTTGGATCAAGACTCATGACAATCTTGACAAAGCCTATGGAATCCTTGATCTTCTAATCCAATTGTTCCCAACAGGTGGGAAGCATTGGTCTTGCCATTGGTGTTTTTGGACATGCGCCAGAGAGCCGCGCTTTGCTGGAGACATTCAATGTTCTCATACTTGAAAGAAGTCCTTCCAAAGGGGAAGGTACAACCCTGCTACTAGTCTTCTTCTTTGCTGCAGATGGAGCCCTAGTACTAGGGGTCGAGAATTCTTCCTCTCATCCTGATTCAGCTTCTTGAGGAGATGGTTTTGGATTTGTAAGAGGTATCAACTTCTTGGTCTTCTTCTACTACTAGTGCAACAGCTTCCACTACTGTTTCTTCTACTTGTACTTCAACTCTTCTATTTTGGTGTGCCTTAAATGGATATTCTAGTTCTACTATTCCTCTGTTTCTTAGATCCTGACCCAACAAGAACATTCTCTTCAGTACCAGATGATTCAAAATACAGCAAAAGGATCAAGAATAAGAATGACAGCAACAATAGAATCATAATTGATAGTCCAAAGTAGACTGAGGAGTTCTTACCTGGGCAATCTTTGGCCAGCTGTTTTTTTGAATGTTCTCTTGGATGTTGTTGGAAGTCCTCCAATTGAACACAAAAACATGTGTGTTGACCAGACTCCGACCTTCACTTCCTGCTGTATTCAAGAATTTCCAGAAGTTGTAGTAGGCAATCCGCTTCACCAGAGGTTGTTGGTTGCAAAATAAAAGAGGTTCCTTCTCTTGATGTGCTCTTTTAGATCCGCTTTTTGGTTGGTGCCAAGCCATTGCTGTATGAGTGATAAAAGAAAATATGAATATTTTGCTACTACAATACTTTATGTCTACATTTTATTTTGCTGTTGCAATTTCCAGGAGCAACAAAACTCAGCTGCTCCTCTGTGTTTCTGCTGAAAGAACTGTGTGCTGCATACAATTGATTCCTACAAAGCGCCATTGCTTCTTGTTACTGGTATTTGGTCTTGGTTGTTGCTCACCCTCCAGTTGTGCAGCCATGGTGGTGGCATACTGAGCAAAAACCCTAAAGTGTGTTAAATTGACAGGGGCTACTACTAGTACTATGTGAAAGGTTGAAAAAGAGCTCAGCAGCAGTAGTACTAATCTTACTGAGTACTAGTACTTGTAGCTGCATTGTCTTGTGGGCCTGCAGGACAGTCATATATATTAAGACATGGCAATGCTGCTGGTCTATCTCATATTTTATACAGTACTATACATGATAGATTGTTGTTGTAGGAACATCATAGAGCAAGCAAGCCAGCAGCTGATGTTCCTTAAGCAAACTCCAGCCCTTGTATCACATGTAAAAAATCCTACTTGGGCTTAGTACTAGGAGTACCAAAAACAACAGCAGAGGCTGATCCAGCTGCTCAGCAAGGACCAAAAGATTGGTCTTTTGGGAGGTCTGTAGTACAGATGCTGTGTAGAAATTTGGTAGAAAATATGCAGATCAAGGGTTTTACCTTCAGATTTTGGTCAAAATGATTGGTTTTGACTATGCCTTCAAAATCCTACTGTGGTCTAAGGAAATCCTAGGTCAGCAAGAATAGACCTGATCCATAGAACGATTTTGCAGCAGAGACAGCAGCATAGAATTCTGCTTCAGTTTAGCTTTGCGCAGTTTGTGTTTGGGTTTTCAATTTGTATCCAATGGCAGCCTTTGCTAACATGATTGCAAATCCAGTGGTAGATTTTTGTTTTGGTTTTAAATTTACGTGGTCCACCTACTAGAACTCTCTCCATTATATTAGTGTGCTGATCCAGTAAACTGTTCTTTATTCATTGTAAAAAAACTCTTCAGTTCAAAGCAACTGACCATGGGAATTGCTTCATTTAAAGCACTTGCTTCCACTCAATCTTGGACTATTTAACTGGTGTCACTAGATAGTAACTCACAGTAATTGCCAACATACTGCGCCTTGAACTGTAGAAAAGGGCCCAGTAGAACTCCACCAGCTTTCTTGTCATTTGCAATCCTGGTGATTGCTTCAACCTCAGGGTCGTACTAACCACCAAGAAAGACACAGAATTAGTAGCACAAGATGTTCTTTGATGGCCTGCCGAACGAAGGCAATGGGATTCACACCACAAAGATACGAGATTCATAGCTTGCCTTGTTGGAGCTTCAACCGAAATAGTCACTGACGTCTTCAATACTAGAATAGAAGCCCGCGGTCCAATTAAACCTGGTGGACAACCAAAGCATTTGCTTACAAAGCAAGATCTTCAACGAACGAACAACGTCTAGTGGCCTTCGAGGTTTAGGTCTGAAAACAAACATTGGCTTGAAGATGATTGATGTGCTCTTTTACAGAGCACGAATAAATCGAGAAATACGTTACAAAAAATAATTATATTATTGCCTCGACTTTTAGATGGTCGTGGAAAACCTTGTTATGCCGGGAAAATGATAGACTTCGTTCCGACCAGTACGGTACGGTAAGAGTAGTACGAGTACGTTTAAACCAACTTTTTGTTCTGGGACACGGCCTTCTCCACCTCACCAGCGCGCAACAGTTGCCTGCAACCGATACTGTTAAGGATTTCACATTACCTAACTGAGCCTTTCGTTCAAGAAGCAAACGTACGTAGTATTTCACGCAGGCACGAGTACGAGTCGTGAGGCTATGCTACAAAACAGCAGTTCTCTCTCCAACCGAGAATCTTAGCACTTCCTCGTGCAGTCATGTTTTCTTGGGGAACAGAAACATTTGCATCCGTTGCCGAATACTCTTCCAGTACATTACGGCACGATCCGAACCTGGAGAAGCGACCCAAGCGAGCCCTTTCGGTTCTTGCAGCTTCGGGAGTGGACCAGTTTTTACCGCTCTTCAACATCATAAAAGAACTCATGGCCATTGAGATTTGATTCACTTCGCATCACTTTGCCGATATCGATCACATCCAGACAGCCTGCTGTAATCTTTTGAAAAGGCTGAAAGAATCAAGATCAACAGCAGCATCAGATCGAATCGAATCGAATCGAATCGAATCGAATTGAATTGAGCCATTCAGTCGAATATTCTCGCAAATCTCCGATCGAAGGGAAAGGCGATACGATAGGCATCGCTAGAAGGATTCAATTTCAAGTTAGTTTTGTTTGTCATCATTTAATTCTTTTGAATACAATCAAACGGCAAGAAGTCGAGACAGGATGGATGATCACTCACAAGCAAACCACAAAACCGAGGGTCACTTGTGTCCCAAGCACGATTCGGAACCCAGACGCCACCTTCGTAGTCACTATCCTAATTTTCATAGTCGTCGTCGTCATCACAACCACCATCAGCAGCAACAGTTCAATAGTAGCAGCAGCGGCAGCAAAAGCAACACCACCAATAATACGTACACTAGAAGACATGGTCGGAACACCAACTACATTCATAGTCGCAACGATCATCCAAGCGATTGCTCTGTGGGCACGAATAGTAGTGGTGAAGGATCTTTTGGACCCATCAATTCGTATCGTCCTCACAACCGGCAACCTCCTCGATTCCACAACAAGGCGAGCAATTACCATAACAGCAGGAGTACTAACAACCACAAAATTGATAGAGACAAAAGATTCCAGCAAATGAAAAACACAAGCATCAATGCGAAGAAAAGCAAGAAATACTTTAACGACAACAGCAACAACAAAGAAAACGGTCGCAGGGGAAGGAGTCAATACACATCCAGAAAAATGACTTCTATGGTTCTCAGTTCGTACCTCCGAGAACGTGGATGGTCACTGGGTGAAGACAAGAACGGGAGCAGGAGCTCTAGCAACAACGAACGGGTCGAGAACGATCCAACAAGCACCAATGGCGAGAACCAAAAAGGTAGAGCATCCTATACGAGCAGCGCCGCTGCGACTACTGCTATTCTTTCGCGAGAAAGCGAATCAGTTCGGACACAGGCATTGAAGTTGTTGGAAAGAACGATGTGTCGATGGGCTGCTTCAATAGAACAAAACGCTAGTGCTTGGCAACAACCTCGAGGTAGGTACTGTGCAATGGGATATGGCGCATCTTTATTGCGTCTGCAGCACGCGAATCAACTTCATCGATGCATTGAGAATTGAGTACCAAAACAACCACTCCGTATTGCCTTTCCACACCATAGTCGTTTCTGTTCTCAACGATTCCCTTTTTCATGTCTTCTTTCTACATTATTTCAATATAATGATTGTGCAGTCACTCTTGTCACCTTTGGTAGCTATCGACTGCGGGCCTATCGACAAGATAGCGATATTGATCTCCTAGCTTTATGTCATCCCTCGTGTACGCGCGAAGAATTCTTTTCGAGCCTTGTGGAGATGATGGAAAACGAAGATGCCATCGATGACGTTCATCCTATTGCATCTGCTTACACTCCAGTTCTGAAGTTTACGATCCACAATATTCACTTCGACATGCTTTTTGGCAGGGCCTCGGGAAAGGAAAATGTAGAGAGACTGAAGCGGTACCAGCTAATCTCGATTTCTCCATTTGTACCGATGGGTCCTTCAATGAAAAGAGGACGGGGGGTCTTTGGTAGCAACAGCACCGAGAATAGCGAGGGGAATACTGCTGCAAACTCGTTGCCAGAGTTTTTCATCGAAGAGTCCTTTTTGTTAGGAATGGAAGACGGTTCAGAGGTCCGAAGCGCCAATGGGGTTCGCGTCACGCAGTTTATAATGCGATACGTCCCAAATCAAAATCATTTCCGATTGGTGTTGTGTGCCGTCAAGGAATGGGCATCACTTCACGGAATCTATTCGAACATTTTGGGCTTTTTAGGTGGCGTCAACTGGGCTATTATGGTTGCCTTCGTCTGCAAGCGATACCCGAAACAACAACCGTCGACCCTTCTGACCACCTTCTTCCGCATCTTCGCCACTTGGAATTGGCCCAAGCCGGTCCTGTTGGAAGATGTCCTAAATGTCTCGACGAGTGGACCGGGTTGCGCAGAAACAGGATCGCATACCCCGTTGTCGGTGGCTGGGGGAGGCATGAAACCATGGGATCCAAAGACAAATCCCCGAGATGCTCGACACGTGATGCCTGTTATTACCCCAGTATACCCTAGAAGTAAGTGTGTTTCGTTTTTTCTAGTATCGTGAATGCATCACACAAACCATAGATACTGTTTTGTTTCTACTGCTTCTTTAACTCCGTTTCTGTCACCGCTCCATTCCTCTCTTCTCATTCTCCTTCTTCCCTGTGGGATTCTTTACCCCTTTTCAGTGAATTCAACGTACAATGTTGGGATTCCACAGCAACGCCGCATTCAAGAGGAATTGGTCAGAGCTGCATACCTTTCCCAAGACGAAACGAATTGGAGAGCATTATATAGTCCGAGCGACTTTTTTGAACGTCACGGTAACTTTTTACAGATTTCTATTCGGGCAGGAAAGAACACCGAGGATTTCACGAAGTGGTTGCGCCTTTGCGAATCGCGATTGCGGCTTTTGGTTGGCGCCCTCGATTGCCCAGAAATGTCCGTATGGCCCTTTGCGCAAGTAATGAAACGAGAATACACTCCCGAGGAACCATCAGATACAGGAAATGCACTTCCAAACGCAGATCCTTCCAAAAGCAGCAGCAGCAGCGGTTTGCAGGAGGCCCTATTTTTCATTGGTTTGAGATTTGCTCCCAATGTTGAAATAATCGATCTGAAACATCATACCTCGGAATTTTTGATCAACCAAATCAATTCTTGGGATGGCAGGAAACCTGACATGGACTTTATGATTCATCATGTTCTGCAAAAAGATTTGCCCCATGATCTTATTAGTGACTACGTTGTTACCAAACCAAGTCCATTCGAGATACCAAATCCCATGTTCCGACGCACTGCTGTCTATAATCAAAACAGCAATAGTTACATGACTCAAAACATCAACAATACGGATACGGATAGCAATCAAATCGCAACGACAACTACCAAAGCCGGGCCAAGCGGTATTCCGCAGGTACCAAGAGAAATTCGTGGAGCTTCTGGTGGTGATAATAATAGTGTGGCCCGTTCTACCTACAGTAGCATTGCACGTTCTGTGAATAGCTCGATGCCATCAGAGGATGGAATGGAAACAACAGTTGATGGTATTGAACTCGAAAGCAGGCCCCAGTCTCCTCTGGGTAATTTGATTACGGTAGAAGGGGGTCCTCATCAAGCTCAACAGACATACAGAAGTAACACGGATGGGCAAACCAAAGAAAGACCCACATCCACTGAACACAGGGATGGTTCTAAGCATACCCCTCACCAGGCACAGCTATATGAATTCTTAACTGGAAAAATTGACGATTTGGTGCCTGGCAACAGATCCAATTCTGCTGCCATCGCCCCCAGCGAAGTCTGCACCGACTCGCAATCGGATCAATCGTCGACGCGGTCTCCAATCAAGAAACGTCCGAGGAACCGCTCTGGCTCTAACGCTTCACAGCAGTCGGACAATGCATAATACATGGTTTGAAGTCACCGATGATATTGTGGGTGAAACGACATGACACGAAGAGACCCATGTCATTTCGATGCAAATCTGGAATCTACAATTTCACAGATCAACCCCCTCTTGCATGGTTTTCTTGGGCAAGCTGTTTTTAAGAACTACTGTAATATTATGAATTAGAGAGATTCCATTTATTTTTGAAAAAGAGAAATCCAAGGACACAGGCGCAATATTTTGCAATGCGCATCTTTGAAAAAAGAGGGTGCTCCCCCTCAACTTTTCCAAAGAGCGCTCGAATGAAAAGACGAAACAAAATAGGGAGGAATTCCAAACATGTCACCAAATATATTGTAAAATTCTACGAAACATACTGGTTTGATGGTTCTTCTTCCATCCCTAAACATATGAGTGGCTATGTAGAAGTAGTAAAGGTATCAACAGCAACCGAAATCCTAATCGACTCGGAGATGCTCTGCGGATACAATTTCAAGTGGTACTCCTCGATTGAGTACCAAAGATCTTATGCGGGGGAGGTGGTCCTCTCCACGAATCACGCGCGCAAAGCAATCGCTGGTTTCACTTCTATCGTTGTCCTCCTCTGATAAGAAAAGGTTCAGATTTGGTCCTCTCAAGTCGAAGCCAAAGGAATTGTTGCCACACCGCAGAGGATTTCCAGAGGTGGACGTCTCTGGAAAGCTTAGGCTTGCTCCACCAGTCAAACCGAGGGGTCTCAGCTTTTGTTGGAGGCTTGGCACATCGGGAGAGAGGGAGCTTCCGATTTTCAGGCCGCCGTCTTGAGCAAACAAGAATGCGGCGCCATCGTTGTATAGATTAGACTCGACGAGAGCGAGGAACGTGTACGTAGAATGCGGAAGTTGCTTTCGAGAAGAGAGTTCAACAACGAAAAATATAGTGCTTTCTTCTTCATCGGATTCATCAATGACAGGAAGTCGCACAACAAATTTTACGTAGTACGGTCCCTTTCCAAACCTTAAGAAACGGAAGAGAAAATCGAAGAACTAAATGTGTCAGCGAATGTATCGTTTCGGCAAAGTGTTGGTTCACTCAATACGGGTGGTTTCATTCATTCTGGTGAATGATTGGTTCGGCAATATTTCACGTACAATTGTCGACACATCACACTATCGCGTTGCTGAATATGATCGATGATAGTTTCACTCGTTGATTTTGCAGCATCAGAATCACCCACAAAACCCGATTTCAAATCATTGAATTCGGCAACAAGTTCCGTCACTTCCGAGTTGAGATCCTCAATCTGGGCGTTCTTTTCGTCCACTTGTTTCCGAGCTTCTTCAAGGTCTGATTCGAGCTTAGATATCATTTCTCTAGCGGATGATTGGTCGGTTTCCATCCTCGACTGCAGCTCTTCGATTTCGTTGGTCTTGTCGGCAATGAGTTGTTCCGACTCAGCCCATGCTGCTTTTCGCGATACAATCTCTTGCATCGCCCGATTGACCCAGTCCTTTGATTCTTGCAGTTCTTGGTTCATTTTTTCGATTATATTTTTGAGTTCAATAATCGTCTCTGCATCTTCGTCTGGATTTGATTCGTCAAGTGTACCCTGTTTTTCGTTTACAAGTACTGCGAATCTGTCCTGATCCGAACGGGCACTTTCGACCTCGTCCATTATGCGCATTGTGCTTTCTTGGGATTCCGTGAGTTCTGTCTTCAAACGTTGGATTTCTTCCATTTTGTCTCTGACTAAGGCTAGCATACCATCCCTCCAGTTGTCGAGCTTGACTTCAAGGGCTGCCTTTTCTTTGTTGAGCTGATCAATGTGACTCTCGAGGTCCTGTGCTTCGTGGATTTTTTCTTTTAACAAGCCTATCATTCCTTCCCGTAAATTCACTAATTTTGCTTCGAGATTTCCTTCCTCTCGGCGGTACTCCAACAGTTCCTTATCCTTTTCTTCGATTTGCGATTGCATACCGCCAACTACTTCGTTCAGGTTAGCTAACTCTTCTTGAAGGATCGCCTTTTCGCTGTCGAGACGTTCCGAATCATTCTTAACACCCACGAGCTCGTGGTTCGTTCTTTGGATCAATTTGCGCAATTCTATGGTTTCCCGTTCGAGTTGCGTATTTTGCTCCATCAAGCTTTTCATTTTTGCTACTTCGGATTCCAGTTCCCTTCCCTTTCGCTCATTGATCTCCAGTGCTCGTCGAACATCGACCAGCTCACCAGCTCTTTTGCTCAATTGGGTTTCGAAGTCTTTCAACTGTTGCTGCTTTTTCTCCGCGTCTTCCCGTAAGAAATCAAAGTCCCGGTCTCTCTGCCCCATTTTCCCCGCCAGCTCCTTCAGTGCCGCTTGGTCCCGTTCGCTCCGCTCTCGCAACTTCTGTGCTTCCTGGGCGCTTTCTCGGTGCTTGGAGACCAAGGTTCTCTGCGCAGCCGTGAGATCATACCAGTTTTTGTACTGGGCGTCCAATCGCCCGCGCAGTTCGGACATTTCCTCCAACCTTCCATTGTCCTGCGATACGCAACGAGCCCGCTCGGCCTCGGACTCGACGAATTTCCCCTCGACGATGGCCAGTGTCTCGTTGTGGCTCCGCTCCGCTCGCTCGATGCTCCGGTGAAGGTTATAATGAAAGATACTGAACCCACCGATGGCGCCCAGGCCGATCAAGAAAATCGAGTACACAAATATTCGCAGCATGTTTGATTGGATGATACGGGATCGTATCCTACAAGGCTGGTTTTCTTATTTATGTAGTAATGTTTTCGATCACCGCAATCGTTGGAATTGTGTAATCTGCACAGGGAATCTGCACAGGGAAGCCGGTCGTATCGCACCGTACGTACCGTACTGTGTTTCACTAACGAGCTGACTCGAGAACGGAATGAATTGTGACCTCCCGCCTTTTTTGTTTGGTACAAGTACCATACGGTACGGCAGGGGTCATAAATTGCTCTGCTTCGGTGCCAGTGCCAGTGGAAGACGAAGGTGTCAATGTGAGGAGAATAACCCCAACCCAAATCACATAAACGTAACACAATCACGAATACCACGTGAATGATAACAGACAGCAACACCAGCTGCAATACACTCACTCTTTACTGTAAACACCCAATAACATGCACTAGAGAGCCTAGTAACATTTCGCAGGTTATCTCACTCTTTACTGTAAACACCCAATAACATGCACTAGAGAGCCTAGTAACATTTCACAGTCAACACCACTGTATTTTCAATTTGGTCCCATCCACCACCAGCATTTAAGCTGCTGGCATCTCATTCCTGTAACTTTCTTGTTTCACAATGTTTCTTACAGTTCAAAATGTTCTTTGGACTTCCATGATTAACAAGGGTTGTGCAACACATCGAAAACTCCTCATCATGAAAGGGGAAAAAAGAAAATCATAGCCCCTGTGTGGTCCAAATTTCCAAAAAGTCACCCCAGGATTTTTTAATTCTCATTTTTACTGAATAATACTAGTAAAACTAGTATCCAACCTTTAATTTAGCAGTTACAGTTTTATCAAAACTACCACTATTTTAATTTTTGAGTAGCCAGTCTGGTCCAGTTTTCAATGATGATTCTGAATATACCATTTTATTGGATATTAAATTGATATTTGTGGTACTATTTTACTATTGAAGAATGAACATAATTTTCCATACTAGTACTAGTACTAGTAGTAGTACTAGCTACTACTAGCTGGTAGTACTACTATGATGAGTTTCACCTCAGTACCAGTATTAACAGTAGTAGTGAGGACAGTAGTGACAGTTGTAGCAATACTACTACTACTACGTCACAAAAACTATTCGCGACCCGTAGCGAACCCCCCATCGCAACCCCGTCGCATGCCCGAACGCGACCCAATTTTTATGGTCAAAGTGCACGTTGACCTTGCGTCGCGCGAGGGACGAACTACCCTTTTTTTTTATTTATTTTTTCAGCACGCGATTCAAATCCGAACCAATCT
>CAACVS010000203.1:214362-260360 GCA_900660405.1 Pseudo-nitzschia multistriata | reverse complement strand
TACATACGATACGTATCTACGATTCATACACACCATACATATATGACTCACGCGATCCCCTAGGATTGATCGACGCGACTCATCTCATTCACTTGCGTGCGTGACTTGACTCATTCGATTCACACCTCACTCGATCCTCTCAGCGATCCATTCTAGATTTCATAGTTCGTCGATCCTCGATAAGAGCATCGACTCACTTTTCTACTAGCACACACTTTACATCTCTTTTAGGACAGTCACTCCCACAGTAATGAAGAGGGAAAACAATGTAACCCCCTCCATTCAGTGTGAAAAAGAATTTTGCTTTGATGAATGGGGACATCCTATGTATGATCAAAGAAGCTTATCCTTTGATTCAGCTGACTATGAGGAGATGAATCGTAAGGAGGAGGAGGAGGAGGAGGTGGATTGTGAGAACCAGCAACCGAATCAGCAACCAAATCAGCAACCAAATAAGCAACCACAGAATGAGTGTATTATTCATATTTAAGGAGTTTGCTGATACGGAGGAGGAGTTTGCTGATACGTAGGAAGGAAGGAAGCAACCAAATGAGCTGCTGATACGGAGGAATTTAGTTCATACGGAGGGAGCAACCGAAGGAGTTTGCTGATATGGAGGAGTTTAGTTCATACTGAGGGAGCAACCAAAGGAGTTTGCTGATACGGAGGAGGAGTTTGCTGATATGTAGGAAAGAAGCAACCGAATGAGCTGCTGATACGGAGGAGTTTGCTGATACGGAGGAAGGAAGCAACCGAATGAGCTGCTGATACGGAGGAGTTTGCTGATACGTATGCTGATACGGAGGAGTTTAGTTCATACGGAGGGAGCAACCAAAGCAATATAACTAGTATTTCATTTATTACACTGATTCTAATGATCCAACCACTGAGCTTGTTAACCCAGTAGTGGTACTATTCTCAGTCGGTAAAGTTACTTCACTGTTAACGGTCATGTTGCTTGGTGAAACAACAACACCAACACCAACACCAACACCAACACCAACACCAACACCAACACCAACACCATCACCATCACCAAAGCCAGTGTCCTCCTCATCATTGTCGATGTCCAACAAGTATTTCATGTACTCAGTGTTGTCTTTCAACTCATCATTGGTTGGAGGCATCCACTGAGTCCTATCTCTCAGTTTCTTGTCATTTCTTACTCTTGAGCAGTAGTCATTCCTACCAAGCCCAAACCATTCATAGTTGTGATAGTTGCTGTGACAAAACTTGGGCGGCTGAATGGGATCACCATTACATTTTCTCTTCTTTGAATGGCTATTACAAAGTGGAACTTTGCAGATGTGGCACATACTATACGTATTTGCACCACACATGTAGCACATATTTCTATTCTGTGACTTGGTAGGCCCAACTGCCTTCAGATGATTTGCATACTGAGTCTGAGTGAAGCAAAACCGTCCCTTTGCCTTGTACTCTGMGATAGTTTGCAAATTGTGATATCCAAGTAACTTGCCATTCCTCAGGAAAGTCTTACATGCTTTTCTTCTAGTTGCCCTGCCGGTTCTTACYCTYTGTGTTGCTTTTGTACACTGCCTCAATCTAGTATCGCAGTTATAAGCCTGCTCAACAGGATCATAYTTAATCATTTGCAAAGCAAGTCTTTGACGGAATTCGYGATAGCTCATRMCGTTGCTCAGCWTCCACTCATCSCCWAGGCTYCCGTCAGTACACTCCTTGTAGATATCRTACRCTGTAGCAATTKCCAACGCCTTKGCATGATTGATTGCCGCATGATAGTATTTCCACGATTTGTAACCAATATTGGCTCTGGAGATGTATGCATCAATATGGTCCAGTTTCCCATATGAATAAAGATAAACCTCACGAGACTCATTCATTTCAATGCCCCATACACGCTTCTCTTTTCCCCTGCCGCACTCCTTCTGATGGATGTAAAAAGTGGAAGAGGAAATAGAGTTCACTGATCCCAAGTTGCATGCTCCTGTGCTCTAAAATGAACAATGGATGCATCTGTACGCTTTTGTTCCCTTCTCCAAATCTGCTGGTACAGTTTTCACTGCAGTTATAGGCTTTGCCATACGCGATGCTTTAGCTCTGGATTTCCATTTGAATCACCGGCGGCATTCTTCTTATGAAAATATTTTCCAGGAACCTTTGCTGTTGTTAGCAACCATTCCCATCATGCCCAAGCCTTGCTCACCCATCCAATCCAAAATGGAATCTGATAGGAAAAAATTGTCTGCTGTGATATGAGGTGCCAATCTCCAAATTTTCCCAGGTCCTATGTTAGGAAGAACAAAGGTATCCACTATGTGATGCACTTCAGCTGGGCTGGTGCAGGAATGCCTACCATCATCGGGTTTCCAACCTCGGTATCGATGTGTCCATGCCCTTGGACGGATCTGATCCACATCTGACATAAGGACAGTCTGCCCACCCCTCGTAATCATCTTTCCTTTCAAGTAGTTAACAAGCGGACCACCAAAGCCTTGATAGGGCCAGCTGGTCTCGTCGATACACAGATCCAAGCCAGCATACTCCGTGAAGTAATTTGTGTTATTGACAATAGTGTGATAGATGAAGTCAAACTTGTAAGCTACCCTACCACTGTTCCTTTCCACATCGTTCTTGCATAGCTTCAAGTTTCTTTTGATTTCATGCCACCTAGTGCGTGTCATTGTATTCGCAATGTCCTCGTTAAATGAAAGATCTTTAGTATCCCATCTAAACTTTATATTCTCACTTGCTCCTTCACAAGCTMCATGCATAAACAGGATGCCATCAAAATGAACTGCTTCAGGTAAAGTTACAGGTTTCACTTGGTGTCCTTCCCCTTCATTTGCATCCATGATGTACACATTGGTATATCTCATCACCTTGTTGTAGTACATATGCTTCTTCTCTGGTTCACTTTGGTACCGCTGAGCTTCCGCTGAGTCGGGAGCAATAGTAGGAAGGAGAGACTGATAGAAGAAGAACGCATCTCCGTTCTCAATGCAATCCTTCGTGAGCCCATGCTGCTGGAGCTTGAAGATATCTAGCTTCCCCTTCCTCTCATCTGGAAACATGTTGTGTTTCGTAGCAAACTTCCTTGAGAAMTCATTGTTAGGATCCTCCGTTGTTCCATCCCATGCGTTGTAATGAAACTCCCATCCTTTTTCTTCCCTGATGGGTTCCTTGCCAAGACCAGATAAGTGTTTAGGAACTTCAACAGGCTTACACTCAGAAGGCAGGAAGTGACCTTTGTACTTCCCCGTACCTGCTTCAAATTTGGGTCTGTAGTAATAAGGATGCCACCCACCAGGATTATCCACATCCAAAAGGCTCACCTTTGTCAACCTTTGGTTCTTTTCTTTCATAACCCACTGGGACTTTTGGATAATTAAGACTGCTATCAACAATAGTTCCATCTTTCCAATAGAAGAACTCGGTATCATGAGGCTCAATTGCATTGTCCGAATTCCAAGCTATTTCTTGGCTCTGCTGAGTGATTACATTGAAGAACTCAGCTTGTGGTGCCTCCTCGTGACTCATTCCAGAAGCTTCAGAATCATAATTAGGCTCAGTTTCATCAACAACTTCCTCATCACTTGAGCTTTCATCATCCTCAAACAAAGTTTCCACATCTGATTCTAACTCAAACGCTGCTTCAAAGGCAGATTCTTGGGACTCAAAGATGGCTGGTTGTCGTGTTGTTCTTGATGAACGTCGGTTGTTGGTTATGTTGTTGAGTGGCATCGATAGCATTGATAGGTTAGTGTTCCTGATACTGTTGCTAATACTGTTGGTGATACTGTTGCTGATACTGTTGCTGATACTGTTGCTGAGCGTTGCTGCTGATTACTGCTGGTGGTGGGAGTCGTTGATTCGTTGAGGATAGCGTCGATTCGTTTATAGCGATAGCGTCGACGTGTTGGATCAACAGCTGGTTAGTGTTGCTGGTTAGTGTTGCTGGTTAGTGTTGCTGGTAGTGTTGCTGATACTGTTGCTAATACTGTTCCTGATGCTGTTCCTGATGCTGTTCCTGATACTGTTCCTGAGAGTTGCTGCTGATTACTGCTGGTGATGGGAAGTCGTCAAGCGTTGCTGATATCCTGGATTCGTTGATAGCGTCGAAGCGTTGGAAGGTTCCTTGGATCAATAGTGTTGCTGATAGTGTTACTGATACTGTTGCTGTTGGTGATACGGTTGCTGATACTGTCATTGCTGGAGATTTAGTGTTGCTGATTAGTGAGGATGCTGATTAGTGTCAGTGGAGGGGGGGCAAGAAGATGTCGGTTGTCGGAACGAGAAGCGCTCTCACTGGAATTATGGTAGCTTGAGCACATTGTTGTGAGGACTCGTCTGTGTCCAACAATTGACAACAAGTTGCCTTCCTGCCATCAGCATCATGAAGGATCAGTATTGGTGCAACATCGGATGTTATTTCACCAGGTAAATATGTTCATCGAGAATTTATTTCAAGCACTCCGACGGACATCATGACAAAAATTCCATAGAAAAAATGGTGTGTTCCGACAAGATTTCGTGATGTCAGTCGGCGCGCTTGACATATTTTACACGGGAAAAAGATGGCCATGAATCCAAGGTTATAACCGTACATTGGCTGGCCAACGCTATACGATAGTGCCTCTTCTAGTTCACAAGGTTAAAAATAATATTAATATTTCTTTAAAAACTGAGTATGATGTAGCATATACTCCAGGCCTTGTTCTTGAATAGGTCTTGGTTAAACACTGGGGGTTGTTGTTGTTGCTTTCCGGCACAAATGTCAGAAACAACAACAATGTGACCAGAAGCTGCTTCCAGTCCATAAATAAAACAGGAACTGCATGGAGATGCCGGGGAATCTTCTTTAAAACTGGTGAGTATGGTGTAGCATATACTCCAGGCGTTGTTGTTTTTCAAAGGATAGGTCTTGGTTGAATACTGGGGGCTGGGGTTGTTGTTGTTGCTTTACTTCACAAATGTTGGAAACAACTTCAACACAGGACAATGATATGATGCTTCTGGACAAACAGGGGATGAATCCACCACCAGCTAGGGCAAACTGCCACCATATGCGGTGCAGGGGTTGAATGGAATTGTTGTAAGTAATTGGATACTCTTGGTTAAATGCTTGAATGGAGGCAGGAGGGAGGTGGGTTTTCCCCTTCCAAAGGAGATGCCACCATGGTCGGATGCCAGAAGGCGCTGGTCAGGTATGTATGTACGTAGGAATCAGTAGGAAATCTAGGTGATAATTTTCAGAAGCAAAGTGTAATTTCATGTGTTTGAAAAATTCCATTTAAAAATTATGTTTTGTTTGGTTGATATCAAGGCCATTAGAAGATGTGGCAAGTCCCAAATTCTTGAATGGTGTGTTTTTCTTTTAGGAGTTGCAGTTTCTTGCCAATGTTGTCATAGATTTCATTTGCAAAAGCTGTCAACTTGTCTTAACATTACTATTTTTGTATCCTTTTAAATTGTTTGGTAAATACACTTGTCATGAGTTGTCGTCTTGAATTTGAGTTCTTGATACATTTGTCATGAGTTGTTGTTGTGAATTTGAGTTTGTTTTAGAATATTATTTTATTCCCATAGTTGTCCAGATTCAGGGTGACATTTTGGAGCATGTTGTACAGGGAGTACACATGTTGGATCAATTTGTTCTCCAAATTTCCATTTATACCAGTCTACATATTGGCCATTGATAGCAACAAAAGTTGGTACCTCGGGTGGCAGTGAGTGAGCGTACAGGTCTTTAGCATTGCCAGCAAAGAGTTTATACTAGTTGAGGATGGCAGTCAGAGCAAATAATAGTCTTTGCACTTGTTGTTCAATGCAGGATGAGTATGTGGAAGCAATTGCATGGAGCAAAGGAGCAGAACATTTTGATCTGTTGCAATAGTTGCAAGATTGGTGTTCACCAGTTTTACGGACATGGTATTGCCAGTGAGGGCACAATAAAATGGATTTTGGAGGTTGAGGTGTAGGTTTCCCAGACATTTCAAGCTCATTGAATTGATCAAGTTGCTTTCTTTCACCATTGAGCCATTTGTTCTAGTTATCAAGTTTTTTTGTAATTTTTGATGTGAAAAAGTCAAAGTGTCTCTTCTTCTTTTGTTGTTGTTTGAGACATGAGGGCATTGATTGTGAGTTGTATCATTTCATCAGAAACGATGTGAGATGGAACTTGGAGACCTGCTCACAATGTTGTGATGGTACGTAATGTGGCATAATTGATCTCAGCTATTGTATTGAATTTGTCCATTGGTGCATGTAAGTTATATTCATCCACTTCTTTCCATCTTTGGCTACTACTTGAAGATTTAGCAACAGGAGCAAATTGGATTTCAAAATTGGTCACACCTTTTTCAACCAAAGATTCAGGGATGGCAAGTGCAGATTGTTTACTGAAGACGGGTTGATTATTGATCAATGCAATGAATGCACCACAAACTTGGTTTCCCGTAGACCTGGACAAGGAGAACATTGGGGCAGCACTGGAGTTATTAGTGACGTCTTTTAGAGAGGTTCAACCATTTAATCCATCTTCTTCATGGTGGAGTTCAAGGCCAAAGGTAGGACTATTACATTTTACACAAAGTTCTTTCTTGGTAAGAATGTCTTGAATTGGTGATACCGTATAGTGTTGGCGGAGTTATTCCTGCTGACTGAATTGTACATTAGGAATGCTCAATATACATACATGTGTATCAATCAATATTTATTGGACGCCATAATCCCCCACCACATTAGAAAGCTCTTTGAATTCTCTTTTTAACCATATGCTTTCCATACTTAAGCATCCGTTGGGGGAATAGTTATAGTAGCTGTTTGAGTGAGTTGAACCTCTCTTAACATCCTACGTGTTTTTTGTACTGTGCGTCAATTTTTGGCTATGTTTTTATCTGTTGTCCGTAGGATATCAGACCGTGGGTATGATTCATACATACGGCACGTACATACGATACGTATCTGCGACTCATACACACCATACATATATGACTCACGCCATCCCACTGGATTCACATGATCGACATGACTCATTTCATTCACTTGCATGAGTGACTCGACTCATTCGATTCACACATCACTCGATCCTCACAGCAATCCATTTTAGATTTCAAAGTTTGTCGATCCCCGATAAGAGCATCGACTCACTTTTCTATTAGCACACACTTTACATCACTTTAGGACAGTCACTCCCACAGGTCATGTAATGAGTAATTTGACTAAGCCATTTGCAGGTCTTTGAAGCCAAAATCATCGGTTGAGCATGCGTGCGCAAAACTATTTGGTTGCACGGATGTGGGATTCAAAAATTCAGCACATGCCCTGCTGTACTGATAGTACGATTCAGTTTTTTAGTCAAAGTTGTCATTACATGCAAAAATATGGGCCCAAAAGGTACAACTGGTGCGTATATTTGGCCGCCAACTCTATATGATAGAAACAGAGATGGTTGTCTTTAATTTCCACATTATCAAGAAAGTTTCGGACCCATGTGATAGGGGAAGCTTTTGAGAGTGGAGTATCACCAACTAAATATAATGTAAAGTGATCTAAGATAAGAATCCAACTTGTTTCACCATTAATTACTTTGTAATATTGAGCATGCAAAGTGTCTTTTGACTTTGTGCCACTGAAATAGAAGTCCACGGAGAGACCTTGCTAGGGGATGGTGGCAGAATGTGTTGTGTTATCGCCAGCTGGTGTTTTCGTTTGTTTGGATTGGATACCACAGGTAGGGCAATGATAAAGAACAGGATCATTGTGTTTGAATTTGGTGACACTGCCAACAAATTTATGAGCATTGTAGAGATACTTGTCATTTATATGTCCTAAGCATTGGTGCCACAGAAGTTATTTGGTTGATGCGCTTTGATGATATTTATTGGATCAGCATCAAATGTGGCTGATTGGATGGTCAGGAAGTTCAGACAGTGATTGATTTATCTCTTGCTGAATGTGTTCATGTGCACGTTTTTGGTATACATGTATTTTGTTGACAGTAGTGGTAGAACAATTGTTTGCAAATTCTTCATCTTCTTGTAGAGCTTTTTCAAGAGAGTTATATTTATTTGCTCGAGGATGATGTGGCAGGAGGTCAGGCATTATTAGTGGATATGTGTATGATTTTCCAAAGGAGATAACACCATGGATGATGATTGATTTTTTGCATCTTTGTGATGTTTGCATTGAATTGTGGTAGGATTGGAATTGTAAAATTTATACATTGCAATAGTATATTTGCAAAGTCGTAATTGTGGGTCTGAATGTATGATGTCGTCTTTGGAAATTAGTGACGAGGATAGTGCTGGGGAATATGCACCAAAGTTGGTCTTATCCTGTTTCATTTACAGCAGGGACATGGATATAGCCTTCGCCATGCTGAGGATATATGCCATCTGTAGAGTTCAAGGCACCAGCAACTTTGAGCTGGTATGGAAATTCCTTATTGTATGGCTTGTAATTGTGAAGTATGTTGATCGAATTTGTGCATGTGTTATTGGCACCGGTGTCTATTTGTGCTCGGACTGTTGTAGAAACATTTGTGGTGGTAGATATCTTTGGTGGTGGTGGTGGTGATATATTCCATATGTCACATACAGTGTTGACAATTGACAACTTTTATCTCAGATTTGGTCAGAGGTCAGTAGGGGTATCCAGTCATTTTTCAATTTTCACTATGAAACATCATGTGGATATTTCAGCAGTGTTCTGATGGTATTTGGTGGTGGATGTTGTGACTTTTCACATTTGATGTCACTAGACAGGATGAATTGCATATGCATTATATGGGAGGTGTTAAGCATATGAAGAACTGGGGTTGTTGGTGATGGAGATCAGGAAGGGCTTGGAGTTTCCAGTTTTGTTGTCCGCCCTAGACAAAATCCATTTTGTGTTCTCTGTTGTTTGACAATACATTGGTGGTTGGAGAGGTATCCATTGGATTTTCTTCTGTCGGTGTTTCTGTATGAACATGTTTGACTGTTTTGTTTGCTTTTGCAAGTGTGTTCTGGGCATGTTTACACATTTGGCAGAAGTTAATGAAATGTTTGCGTACTAGGAGATTGGATTGCTGTAGTAGGATTGGAAAATTTTCAAAAGTATGTAGGAGGTTTGACCTGTCATCATTTCACAAACAAGGCATGGATGGTTGAAAGAAGTTAGGTCTGCTTTGATTTGGTTTATGGACATTGAGTAGGCAAAGTTTAAGTTTCCTTGTCAATGTCAGTGATCTGAGCTTGGCTGATAGAAATCAATTTTGGAATGTTGTCAGGGCATTTCTATGAAGGTACGTAATAATTTTCAAATCAAATTTTTTCAAACACAAAAATCTAGTTTTTCGACCTTGCACACCCCTCTCAAATTATGAACTCTGGTAGCAGTACCGTACAGTAGGGTACTTGTACTCGTAGCAGAAGAAGTGGTGTGACTCTCGTGATCACAGACGAAAGACGCAAGGCATACGGTACAGTACTTTCCATCAATACAGTATTATTCTCTGTATCGTATCTACAATATGTATGGTAGTATTCTCAGTAAGTAGGCTTGTTTGTGTCGCATCTATGGCGCGTGAGCGCGTGTGCTTGCCAAACTCGGGGGAATACCCCCGTATTTAATAACTAACGGTCTACTGTAGCACACTCGCCCCGCCATGTCACTTAGGCGTCGAGTTTTGAATTTCGAGCAAGCCGGCTCTCATGGAATATGTTCCCACCAAATCCCCTGCTTCCCTCTAGTTCGCGCTGAAAAAAGTAGTGAAAATACGCGGTTTTTTCATGTGAAGAAATTGAATGAATTGTTGTCGTAGTAGTAGACTCACACAGGAAATGACAACCTATCTTCCAATTCCATGAGATAGGTGCACATCTCACTTGTGTAGGAGCAAACCTTCGGCTTGGATGTACCATACGAAAGAGGCACAGTTCTAATATTGCGACAGTCTGCGATTGCGACTCATTTTCTCATATTGTGTCCTGACAAAAGAGGTGCTATTGTTGTTCGGACCGTTTTCCAACTCCGAAAGATTACTCGTACCTGTTGTCCGTTGATTACTCAGATTAGGAGGGAGTTGAACGAGAAACAGCATCAGGCGAGAAGCAGCATCAACCGACACAGCAGGATCAAGCGAGCAAATAGTCAAAAACCATGCCTACTTCTTCTCGGATGATAGACTCTACCATAGAAGACCAATCTATGGGCGGCGGCAGCAGTAGCAGCACCAACAATAGTAAATGTCCTGATACCAAACACAACGAGCTCCCACAACAGAAAGGCACAAAGGGGCTGTCGAACATCACTGAGACTTCAGCTCACATTTCCGGAGGACCGTCGGTAGTAAATGACGCCGGCACAAGCTCAAAGGTGAAGGAAGAACCCCTAAATGAAGTTTCAAATACTCTAGAAAGCGAAAAACTGGGAAATGATCATGATTTTTCTGGCGACACATCTTTACAGGAAGGAGACTCTTCTAAGGTTGCAGCTACAAGGTCGAGTCCTTCGCGAGCTCCAGTGATATCTCGAAATTATCTGTTTTCACCTCCGTTGGTAAGTCTATTGTCTGTATCGTACAAAATAGAACGGAATACGATGAAAATGACACCTTGGGTGTCTCGGTTGAGTACAAAACCGTACATCTTCCCCTGCGAGTAGACATCGTCTTACCGAACTAAACTGCAAGGACTAGAATGAGTTGGTGATATGCAAGCTTTCGTTCCTGCGTTTCTACTTTGGATGTCCTAGACGTAGAAGTCCCGGTAACATTCACTCTAGTGCACCATACACTTCATGAAGGAATCTTGCGAATCATCTTGACCTCCCTCCACTAATTTTTGTTTAACGTTTTGATCAAATTCAACGCTAATATTTTGTCTATTTATTTCTTGTTTTTTTTTGTCAAAATAATTTTATTGGATCACGCTTACCCACGACTTGAAAATTGCAACGGCTACTTTTCCAAAATGATTTTCCTCTTCGTTCTATATGGCGAAACTGAATAACATTTTCGCTTTTTAATCTTGGTTTCCTTGCTTTGGCGGCACCTTCATCACCTGCAATTCATCGCTTGCAATGGGCACGTCGACAACTGTCCTAAATGAATTTATCACGATCAATGATAACAATTGTCCTCGGACTTGCGTCCCATAAAATGCAACATGTTGTGCGACATCACAAACAAATGGTTCCCATCCTCTCTCAACGATGGATGTCATCGAACGGGAGAACAGCAATCCAATCATCGAGTCGATTATGATCAATTGGATCTCAACGACACAATAATGGGAATGGGTTTTGAATTCGATGAAAGCTCACCACCGAGAGACTTAGCTAGATCACCACGTGGAAGTGAGCCTGCTGAAGAACCTGTCACGAACAGCGTTCCCAAAAAGAGAAGACTATCCGAACTAGATCGTCCGTCTTTGGTGAAACGATCACATCTGCCTCACCATCGCTATCATTCACGTGCACAAGATGGTCCTTCGACAAATGCTGGATTGTCTTCGACGTCGAGATCTGGGGGATCTCCAGGGTACCAAAACTCGTATAGACACTCCCATCAGTTCACGACGTACAACGGAGAAAGTCGGACGCCAAGCCGTGGTAATGCTCACCATGGAGTTTACCATTCTGGGTATTCTCCATATTATTCCCATCAGTCCCACGAACGTTCTCAATGGGATAACCAATCTGTACTGTCCCCCGGTCTGGGCACTCCAAAAGTGGTTTACCCACCTTTTGAAAGTGACGAGCAAACGCCATCTTCACCCTCGTCACTAGGTGCTAGAACATCATCTAAAGCAGCAGAGGCATCGACTCCAGAAAAAAATGTGGAGAAAAGGCCAGCAAGATCTCCTTTTCGATCTCCTAGAAGAGATCTTGGTTGCAGTGGTTCAGAAGCGAAGAACGAGGCATTTCGTCCATCACCATACTTAAAAAGACCCAATCTTAGCTTCGACATAGATACTCCAACTGGGACCTTGCCAACAGGAGACTATTCCCCAATGGGACCTAGCTTTGAAGGTTTGTACGAAGATGCCTCTACCCCATTCAAACTAGATGAGTCTTTTTTCGGAGGTAGCTTGATGGGTATTAATCGATCCCCTTCCCAGGGCAACTCAGAGGGAACATCCTCTCCTCCGTCTTCAAGACGTGACAGGCGACCTCAAAGATCACCGATGTCTCCTGACGTTAGCGAGCTGCTTTCTTTTGATCAATCCAACGCCATACACGGAGATCCCAGACCATCCCTTCAATATGATTGCAACCATGATATCTCCTCAGACCGTAGATACCACCATTCCAAGGATCACAAGGATATCATTGGACTAGGATCTGCCGAGCATCCAAAGGCAAGTGCAGTGACTATCAGTGATAGGAAGGGCGAGGCTCCAAGTTCAAGGTTGGATCCAGGGGCACAACCAAAACAATTGTGGCCATCAAAAAATAGGACACAGGGACCAGTTCGTCTCGAAATTGGTGGAACGGGACCACTCAACACTAGGAAAACGTTAGAGGGAATCAATAGCATGATGCAGCAGAGCTCAACCAATCACAACAAAAACTCAGTCGAACGAAATAATGGTTCTTCGGGATATGGCACCATTCACGGTCGTATCCAGCCTCCTTCTCAACATCAAAGATCGTCTCATCATCCATACGGGTTTGGTGAACTTGCAACTCCAAGTAAGGGGTATAGTCATATAAGACCAGGTCATGGAAGAGGCCGTCATAGCTCTTATCCACCACCAGTGGGACCTTCTATGAAACCCATGTATCCTCGGAAGATAGATCATTCCAATGCTGGTGTACGTCCACCAAAACCAATATACATGAGTCACTTTCCTCCTCGAGATAATAAGTCTTTACATCACCAGCACAATCCTGTGCCGCCTTCCATTGGGAAGGAAAACAGCAAGAAAAAAACAGCACCTAAAAGGAAAACATGCAACTGTAAGAAATCGAAGTGTCTGAAACTATACTGCGAATGTTTTGGAGCGGAGCGGTTTTGCAATGGATGCAACTGTCTTGATTGCCGGAATACCCCAGAGTTTGAAGAGGAGCGAAAGAAAGCAATCAAAGACACACGGGCTAAAAATTCTAAGGCCTTCCAACAAAAAATTGTTCTTAAAAACTCGCAAGGTGCCGAAGCTTCACAGAAAGTCCACAACTCTGGTTGTAAATGCAAGAAGTCTCAGTGTTTGAAGAAGTACTGCGAGGTATGTCACCTTTTCTTGGTTTTGTCGTCTGACTTCGATCGGTTCATCAACATCACTTTTCGGAAAACGAAGTTACGGCTCACATTTGTTTTTTGTCATCGATAGTGTTTCAATGCTGGTGCGTTCTGTGGCGAGAAATGTAAATGTCAAGAGTGCAAGAATCATCCTGGATCACAGCAATTAGCTGACAAACGGAATAAAATGAAGGATCCAGTGGGTGCCCAATACGCTATGCGAGTCTCTCATGAGCAGTGGAAATCAGGGAGCTCAACTTCAAGCAGCAAACCTGTGTCGCAACCACATCGACGGCAACCAATACCGTCCCCGGTTGTCGGGATGCCTCCGCCGCATCACATGGTTCATCCAAACCAGAGGGGATATCCAGCGCAAGGAAGTCGTGGCTATCCTCTTCCCCAACACTCGCACAGGGTATATATGGGGCCGCATGCACGGATGATTCCTCATGGTCATCACCACATGGGATATTCTCCAATGAGTATGTCAGTTCCTCATGGCTATCATCAACCACCACGTAGGATGCCGCCGGGTGAAGGAATATCCCATAGAATGCATCATGGTTCGCATAGTAGCCGTCCACCGTCGACTGGAAATTCCATGCCTACACCTAAATTAAAAAGTCATACGAAGAGAGCAGCTGGAAGCCCTCGAACTCCGGGTGTGCGTAAGCCTTTTGATCCAGCTACAAATCGTAAGAAACGGAAGATAACCCCTGGGGAGTTGGAACCAACTGAGCCATATTTTGGGCACGATATCCCAGAGCAACCTAAGATCGCTGGACTTGCTGTCTTTTCATTTTTATCAAATGATGATTTATATCACGCTTCTCTTGTCTGTAAGAGCTGGTCTAAGCTCGCAATGGATGAAGAGCTGTGGAAATTTCAATAGTTGGGCTGATTGTAACGAGCACTGCGAGCTGATGCAGTGCGAAGAAACTTTTCATGATGCCGTTATTCCATTCAATATCTTTAACTATAGATTTCATTATGCGATTTACATGCGTGAAATTATGGGGCGAACTGAGTTTGAAAAGAGAGTCGTGTGATCTACTCGTTACTGAAAATAGTAGTTAGGATCACAGCCAAAACATGGCGGCGGTCTCCAACTACCGGTCTCTGTTGCAAGTTCCCAGTTGATGTTAAAATCCGTTATCGCTGTATACTCTCTTTCCTTTGCTATAACTTTTGTTACTGTTTCGTTTTCGAAAAGCACCCCGCTGACGATTCTTTTTCTTCTGCGATTCGAGCTGTAGCTGAACACGAGCCCTAGCTTGTTCTTGTAACTGATGGCGTGATAAATTTGCGAGTTCTTCTGGTGGGTACAATACACTTAAAGATGTGCTATTCATAGAAATCGAAACGTGGTCACCTTCCGAACCAATTGACAAACCACAATCATCAACTTTATCGGCATTGACTAAATCTGAGCTTAGACTGTCGTTGTCGCCCTCAATGGAAATATCCTTGGATTCGCTTTCTTTGTCATAATAATGAAGCGGAGTTTCTAGACCTGAGTTTACGTCAGTATACCCACTTGCCTTCAGCTCCTCATCCAACCGTAACTGTGCCTTGCTGGCCAAACAGACGCTTTCAGAATCGTAAGCTGAAGCTCTTTCTCCAATATCCTCTAGCTCAATAGAACATGATTGTTGTCTTTCTAGCACTTCTAACACCGAATCCCAGGATAAAAACAAATTTTCCATATCGGATTCTGGAATTTGGAACTGAAGTTTATGGGTGAAGAACTTCAAAAGGCAGGACGTGTCTCTTTCGTAAAGCTCCCTAGCGTTAGGATGCCGAGTTGAAACCATTTGGGGAAAATCAATCAACGTTACAATGGGCTTTGGCTCTCCATTATCCAAAAGTTCTGTTGGTTGTGGCGCGGGATCGTTTTCCCGATCATCAGATTGATGATCAGGTTGAAATTTTTGAAGATGATCTGGTTCCCAAGGTCCTCGAGCACTCAACATTCCTGGATTAGTCTCTGCTGCAACAGACATACCTGAATGCCTCACGTAGTGATCGTGTTCTTGTGATAGTGACTTTTGCTGTATTCCACTAACATCAACAATTAGATTGAATTCATTCAAATCGCAGTGCACTAATCCATGTTTGGCAAGACGCAAAGCCAACTCGCTTGCCTGATGAAAAATAGAAGCTGCCTGCTCTGCACTTAACTTTGTCCTAATAATCTGATACAGAGGGACCCCGCGAATCAGCGTCATTGCCACAACGTGCCGATTGTGAGCAATAGGTTCCGGGGTCGGATACTCAACATTGTACAAGGCTTTCATAAACGCAAATTCTTTTAATGCAGACTTCCTACTCAAAAACAACCAAGAATTAGCTTGGTTTGTCTTTGGAGCACCTATGTTCCGTCCTTTTTGGTGATAAACGAAGTAATCTCTTGTCTTCTTCACATTTCGAAAACTCGTTCTACCTAAACGATGAAATTTCAATACAATTTGGTCCCCGTTGGGACGGACGGCCAAATAAATATCACTCTCTTTGCCTGTCCCTATTCTATCTCCGATAGCTGCAATAATCTTCCGACATTTTAGGTTGTAAAGAGTCAAAATATCGTAACCGGCTACCGGGACGTGCAACCAAAATGTGTTTAAAAAGGATGTCGTCTTTGATAAGAATGAAAACATAATTTATCTGGCATACAAAAAGTTGACGTACCCGTAGTGATACGATATCCATCATAGCCACATGACTGATCATGAGACAGAAGCTTGTCGCGCAATAGGCCGCTAAGTATTTTGCCGGTACCACCATGCCTAAGGGAGGAAAGAGTCGCAATCAAAGAAGACGGGACCAAAGCATGCTTCTGCATTCCCTTCTCAATAGCTTCTAAAACACGAAAGTCCGTGGGGCCCATAGTTCGGAGAACTGTAGGGTCAAGCTTCATTTTCCTTTATTTTAATTTAGTGTTGGTATTGGGTAAGTATGTTCAAGGGTCGAAAATTGAGTTCCTTTCCCTATTAATGTGAATACTGAAAAGAAACATCTCACGTACTCGTAGAGATGTGTTTATTAGTACTTCAAGCGATATTGTATCATGCACAGTATGAGCAGTACCGTACCGTACCGTACCATACGGGAAGTCAAATTTGGTATTGCGCCACAAACCAAATTTTCGATCAATGTTTGAAGCAAATTCATGATTTTTTGAGATGAGTGGCGACAGGCAGCGAGACTCCGTTTTTCAGTCGTAACCTTTTCAATCGTGCATAGTAGTACTAGGACAGGAATGAGGCTTAGGATAGGAGACGCAAAATTCCCTGGTGCGATCATACTCGTACGAGTACGAAGTTGCAAATTGGGCCGCTAACGCAAAAAACTTACCACGGTGCAAAAACTAAGTTATTCCTAGAATGACTTGTCACAATAATGACTGAATGTTTAAGTTAAAAATGAATAATCTATTTTTGGTCAAGGTACTAATTTATTTGCAAAAAATGGTGTACCAGGGTTTACACAAATCCACACTAAAAAAAGTTTCTTTTTGTTTCCTGTCGGTAAGTCCAGGGCTGTAAGAATTCTTCAAGGTTACTGGCTACTGTACAGTAAAGATAGCGAAGTCCAGTGCACCATAGCCAACAGAGGTGCAAACCTGCCAGACTATTGCAGATTCAATGGGCAAAATTGAGATTTTCATGGGGGTCAACTGGAACAAAAACTTACAAGCAGAGCTTGATTATGGCTCAGTGATTTGCTAGCAAGTGGTCTTTTAGCAAGTGGTCTTCAATGATGTCACTTAACCATTGAAAATTCACTATTAGTAGGAACAATAGTACTACTAGTAACTTACTAGTACAACAAGCAGAGCTTGATTATGGCAAAGTGATTTAGCAGCAAGTTGTCTTTGATGGTGATGTCACTTACTAACAGTTGAAAATAACTCAGTTTCAGCCAGGTTCTGGTGGTGTGCACTTCTAGCATAAGTACATAATTGCTATGATGACATGACATGACATGTGCACAAGATATCGTGTATTTTAATGTGTATACTAGTACTAAGAAGAAATGATATTATGTTACAATTCTATATCTTAAAGTGTCACTGTGTTATTACATGATGTTGACAGGTGATTAGATCCCTATGTAGATCCTGGTATTGGATCTACATGGGGTTCTTTCTATTCTTGACTCGTGACATCATTGTTCTTTGGATCCAATGTTCTTTTTGGATCCAGGACGTCATACTACTACCTCGTATCTTAGACCTCTTAGATTCCTTGGTATGATGGATCCTATGATACATAGGTATGAATGGTACTATAGGATAATTAGGTATGAATGGTATGTCCACTCGTGTTGGTACTTCCTTATCTGTACGTATGCTCCTATACGTACTATGCTCCTATACATATGCTCCTATACTACATATGTATGTATCTATACACATACATACGTATCTATACATATACGTAGGCATCCATTGCAACATGACATGACATGATGTGACATGTCGTTCCAGATCTAATGGACCCATTCCACAGGGTGCTGATCCAGCGGCTTTCCATCTCCCTCTGGGGGCTCAAGGACAAGGCGCGAAAAAGAATGAGGATGAAGGGGATACCAATGACAACAACGACAACAACGACAACAACAACAATGACAACAACAACAACAACAACAATGGCAACAACAATGACAACAATTACAACAATGACAACAACAATGACAACAACAACAACAACAACAATGGCAACAACAATGACAACAATTACAACAATGACAACAACAATGACAACAACAACAACAATGACAACAACAATGACAACAACAACAACAATGACAACAATGACAACAATGACAACAACAACAACAACAACAACAACAACAACAACAACAACAACAACAACAACAACAGCAACAGCAACAGCAACAGCAACAACAACAATGGCATGCCACCAAAGGGTGCTGAGCCTATGACACAGGATTCTGATACAAGATTCCTTGGAGCCATTGCACAGGTGAAGCACTTTGGAAGGGACACCACCATCAGGGGCCCCAGGCACGCCAATAATCAATTCACTTCTGCTCTGGATCCTTTGGTTCTATTGGATTCATCTTCATAGGAGGATACAGATTCATATGATGCAGATGATTTGGATTATGATAAGCCTACTGCTCCAGGCTTGCTTCCAAATGGGGAAGGAACTACTCTCAAGTATGAAGCTTTGTCAGATCTAGAATTGGATTTGCTTTTGCAAGTGCTGCAGGCAGATGCTTGAGGGGCACTTGCAATGCCAGACTGAAATTCAATTAGCCCCTTGATTGGATCTCTCACTCTGGCATTCAAGTGTATGCCTATTAAGCCAGATTCCATCTTGTCTAGTTTTGTCTTAGCGTTTGGAGTGCGGTTTCCAGCTGAGGTCTAAAGCTGAGAAATGTCGGAGCAAGCTCTGGAGAGCTCAGAAATGTTGGGGGAAGCTCCAAAAAACATTCCGACAGTCTGATCTCATCAATCGTGTGTTATTTGCTAGCAAATTCACTGTGAGTTCTGACTGACCAATCGATTCAGGTTCTTTTTCTTTGTACCACACATATGATCAATTATGTGATCGTATGATCCTTAGTTAGCGACGCTTTGGTGTGACCTTAATTTAGTAATGTGCATGAAATAACGTGTACTGAATTGTTTTAGTAGTAGTAGTAGTAGTATTTAGATTGTATCTAAGTTAGGATTGTGAGACTAAAACTAATGAATAGACTAAATTGCTCAAAGGATTCACCACTACACGATTCCTCGTGTTGTGCTGATCCTTTCCTTGCAATTGATAGGGGAATCGATAGTAGAAATATACATCCAAGAAGCAGTACAAGTCAAGTGTGTGCTACTTTCCTTAGTTCTCGGATGGCGTAGGACTTAGTAGTACTGCTTGTACTGAGCGACTTTAGAACAGAACTCCCAATCAATTAGTTCTCCTGTTCTGAATTCTCCTTCTGAGAACTATATATACATGTGTATGCAGTGACGCTTTATGTATATAGTAGTGACGCTTATTATATGTGGGAGTGACTGTCCTAATAGTGATGTAAAATGTGTGCTAGTAGAAAAGTGAGTCAATGCTCTTATCGGGGATCGACAAACTATGAAATCTAGAATGGATCGCTATGGGGATTGAGTGAGATGTGAATTGAATGAGTCGAGTCACTCACGCAAGTGAATGAAATGAGTCATGTCGATCGTATGAATCCAGTGGGATCACATGAGTCATATATGTATGGTGTGTATGAATCGTATATACGTATCGTATGTATGTATTGTATGTATGAATCATACCCGGCTCTGGTTCTGGCCATATCGTATAGGGTGGGCCAAGCAAAAAAGCACGGTTTAAACCGTACATTAGCAATTCAAGATATACGTAAACGAATATAAGTCAATATTCGTCGTCCGCCGTACTCCCCCACGCCATTAGAAAGCTATTTGAATTCTCTTTTCAACCATGTGCTTATCATACTTAAGCGTCCGTTGGGGAAAAAGTTATTGCCCAAACTGTCAGTTCGGGACTAAAACAGTTATACGGTTAAATTATACGTGTGCGTGGATTAGTGGCCATCTAATTACCGTGTAATGACTCGTGGGATTAAAAATTTGACTTGTACTAGGCCTACAGCATGCACGTGAAAGCAACTCGTGGGATTAAAAATTTGCATGTGTTCGAAGCCAAAATTGTTGGTTGAGCACGTGCGCGCGAAACGCAAAATGGTTTCGCTCGCACGTGCCAGCTGTAAACTCCAGTACAAGCCAATTTTTAATCCCACGAGTCGTTACACGGTAATTAGATGGCCACAAATCCAAGGTTTAAACCATACATTGGCTGGCCAAGCCTATATGATATGATGTGGCAAGTCCTAAGTTCTTGAATGGAATATTCTTTTCTTTAGGAAGTTGGAGTTTCTTGCCTATAATGTCGTAGATTTCATTTGCVAGGGTGGCATTTGGAGATGAGATGAGGAAATTGTCGACTTGACGTAGCATTAGTATCTTTGTGTCTTTGTATGTTGTTTGATAGATACATTTGTCATGTGTCGTTGTCGTGAAGCGTAATTCTTTGGAGAAAAGAATTTTGTTGATATGTTCTTCCCAGAGACGACCGGATTCAGGGTGGCCTTGAAGGGCATGTTGCATGGGGAGAACATGTGTCGGGTCAAGTTGTTCATTAAATTTCCATTTATACCAGTCAGCGTATTGTCCATTGATAGCGACAAAGGTAGGGACTTCAGGAGGTGGTGAATGACCGTATGCATCTTTGGCATCGCCAGCGTACAACTTGTAGTTGAGGATCGCGGTGAGAGCAAGGAAGAGACGTTGAACTGGTTGTTTGACACACAAGGAGTAAGTTGATGCAATTGCATGAAGCAATGGTGCAGATTGTTTGGATCCGTCGCAGCAATTTCGTGATTGTTGTTCACCAGTTTTGCGAACTTGATATTGCCAATGAGGTCAAAGTAGAATCGATTTCGGAGGGCGAGGGGTCGGTTTTCCGTACATCTCGAGATTGTGAAATTGATCTAGTTGTTTTGCGTTCCGCGTTAAGCCATTCGTTCMAATTATCAAGTTTCTTGAGCTTACGACGGGTGAAGTGGCCAAGTGCTGCTTCTTCCTTTGTTGTAGTTTGTGAAGTAAGGGCATTGATGACCAGTCGAATCATTTCGTCAGAAACGATATTGGAAGGGATGTGGGTACCTGTGCGGATCGCCGTGATCACTCAAAGAGCGGCATAATTTATTTGCGCAGTCGTATTGAATTTGTCTGTCGGCGCATGTAAATTATATTCATCAACTTCTTTCCATCTTCGAACACTGGATGCTTTTGTAACAGGGGCAAATTTGATTTCGAAGTTTGTTGTGCCTTTTGCTACTAGGGATTCGAGAACATTTAAAGCAGACTGTTTGTTGAAGACTGGTTGGTTATTGATGGATACGATGAATGCACCACGAACTTTATTTCGCATCGCTTTCCAGCTGGAGAACATTGCCGCAGCACTTGATTTCTTTGCAACGTCTTTGAGGAAGACTCGGCCGTTTAGTTCGTCCTGATCTAGTTGGAGACCGAAAGTTGGGCTGTTGCATTTGACATGGATTTCTTTTGTCATGATGTCTTGAAATGGAGAGATATGAAAATTCAAGTCAATATCTTCAATTTCAGAGTCATCGGGTGGTATTGGTGATCCATTCTCAGAGCGTTGCAAATGAATTATATTCGGAGGAATTGCATCGATGGGAAGGTCGTTCATACCTTCGTCAAAGCGAGCGTGAGAAGCAATTTTGACACAATCGGTTTCTATGTCATACCACAGGATGTTCTTTGTGGTTTGAGGTAGGTAGCCGAGGAAGATTCCTTTTCGAGAGTTATTCTTGAATTTTGCGGATCTTTGACCAGGTGGGCGGACCCAAACGCGGCATCCAAAAGTTTTGAAATTGCATAAGTTTTCTTTCTTTCCTGTGGCGAGTTGCAGAGGTGATTGGGTTTGCGTACGCTGAGGGAGTGCATTTAAAATACGAAGGGCATGATGAAAGGCATAAGGCCAAAATTTGACAGGGAGACGAGCACCTGAGAGAAGGCATCGTATGCGATCACAGACTGTTCGATGTGCGCGTTCGACGGGGCCATTTTGATGAGAGGAATCGGCACCTGTTGGTCAGAGTTGATAACCGTGGCAAATAAATAATTTTCATACTTCAGGGTTATGGTAGAGTTCTCCGCCTTGATCCATTTGGACATATTTGTCAGTACAATTTGGAGCATTGGTTTCGAGGAACTTCTGAAGCCAGGTAATGGGTGACGCTTTTGAAAGTCGTGTGTTGCCTGTTAAGTAACGAGTGAAGTGATCAGAGATAAGAATCCAACTTGTTTCGCCGTTTATTCCTTCGTAGTCTTGTGTACGGGTGGTGTCTTTTGATTTAGTACCACTGAAGGAGAAATCAATAGAGAGACCTTGAAAGGGATGTTCTGCTGTGCGTTTAGTGTTAGGGCCAGCTGGCATTTTCGTTTGTTTGGATTGTATGCACGTAGGGCATTTATTGAGGATCGGATCGTTGTGCTTAAATTTTGGGATGCCATCAATGAACTTGTGAGCATTGTACAAGTAATCGGCGTTTATGTGTCCTAGGCGTTGATGCCATAAGAGGCGTTTGGTTTGAGCTTTGATGAGATTGATGGGTGTAGTGTCAAATGTCCAATCGTTGACGGGATGGTTTGGGAGCTCACAAGGTAATTGGTGCATGTGTTTTGCGATGTGATCATGCACTTGTTTTTGGAAAACGTGGATTTTGTTTACTGTGGTAGTAAAACAGTTCTTGGCAAATTGATCATCATGACTGAGTGCTTGCTCGAGAGAGTTATATGGCGTGGCTCGAGGATGATGGGGGAGGAGGTCAGGCATGATGAGTGGTTGAGTGTATGATTTGCCAAAGGAAATGACACCGTGAACAATGATAGTTTTGTTATCATCGAGTCGGTATTTGCATCTGATAGTGAGTTTATTTGTGTTATGGAACTTATAAATCTCGATTGTATAATCGCGAAGTTTGAGTTTTGGGTTCAAACGGATAAAGTCGTCTTCAGAAATCAGTGTAGAGAATAGGATTGGGGAATAGATACAGCGAACACAAGTGTAACCGTTGTTGTTAACTGCTGGTACATGCAGATATCCTTCGCCGTGCGGATATACACCTTCTGTAGAGTTGATKGCGCCGACAAGTTTTAGTTGACATGGGAAGTCTTTTGTGTATGGTTTGTAATTGTGGATAACATCAATTAGGTTTGTACAGGTAATGTCTGCACCTGTGTCAACTTGTGCTCGAACAGTCGATGAGATGTTTGAAGTATATACAGTTGATGGCGGTATAGGATGGGGCATGGAGGTAGTGGAGTGGACATTGACAACTTGGATGGAGGACGGTTGAATTGGTTCATAAGGTGTATCAGGTCCTTTCTCAGGTTTAGGTAGGAAAGCATGATGCGGGTACGTTGGGACTTTAAGTTTGGATTTATCAGTCGGGGATAACGTATCGCATACAGTGTCAGGGGAGGGGAGAAAGTGCATATGCATGATACGCAGTGAATTCAGCATATGAAGAACAGGAGTGGTTGACGGATGATGGAGAGGGCACGGATCATCCGATTTTATCGTCCGCCCTGGACAAAATCCGTTTCGGTGTCACGTGTCAACTCAGATGGGGTGACAATGTAATCAACTATGAGCTGTGTGTCTTCGATCGGTAGTGATGCTTGAACATGATTGATTGATGTGTTCGCTTTGTTTAGGGTATTTTGGGCGCGTTTGTACATTTGGCAAAAGTTGATAAAGTTTTGACGAAGTAGGCTTGACTGCTGGAGGATGGGACAATGTTCAAATGTATGGTTTGACATTTGTCCGGTCATCATGTTGCAAACGAGGCATGGTCTATTAAACGAAGTCAGGTTGGCCTTGATTTGATTGATCGTCATGGAATATGCGAGGTCAAGGAAATCGTCGTCAACATTAATGGTCTGAAGTTGGTTTATCAAGGCCGTTTTGGTTGGAGGTTCAGAGCGTTTATAAGTCAAAGCCTGTGGGTTGAATTTGCGAATTTGGTTTCTGTTCGGTGGTTGGTTGAGGGCTGGACTGTTTGGAAGGTTCAAATATTGCTGGAGGGTAGCAAGAAAGTTTGACGGTTCAAACTTGTGTTTGAGGTGTGTAAAGTCCTGCTCACGGCGGATTTCAGTTTGAAGAAAAGACAAGTAATTGCAACCACTGATGAAATGTTCTCGTTCGTTTTTGTTGTATACCGTTTGGGTATTATCTTCAACCAAAGCTCGGAGCATGATGTAATGGTTGTATTTTTCCAATATTCCATGAGGGAGAGAGAACCTTGAGTGGGACGCATTGTAACTAGCGAGGACAGGGATTCGATTAGAAAAGGATGATTTGGGCAGATGATTACTTTCAATGCTTTGTATCCGTGTCCGTCGTACAGTTMAACAATGTGACGAAACTTATCGTGGGATGCACATGCTTGGTGAAGAACATCCCATATAACTCCGGAGTTGGTTGATATTTTCGTTTCAAACGTTGAGTTAAGGTCATCAGTGTTATCCATGCCGATGCTGAAGCCTCCGGGATGTGTACATTCGGAACGGAAGCAAGGGTACGGGTGGCAGTATTTACCATAACGGGCACAATGGGTTGTAAAGCACGTGTACCAATTGTAGAGTTCATAGGACGTTTCACCTGTCATTTTGTTGACGTTGTTATGGAAGTTCTTTTCACTTTGTGGTCCAAGGTCGACTAGGACGAAATAGGAACCATCGTGAGTGATGAAACCTGATGATAAGTGTTGGGTGTCACGAGCATAATTTCAGAATCCAGGGGTTCCTGCTTTATTGTAGATTTTGGCAAGAGTGCTGCTGGTATGGAACTTGTATGGTTCTTTATTAAACTTGTAATGAACGTTGACTCCATTGTCGAAGTTGATTGGGATGAAAGGATCGATGCTGGTTGGGGTCCCCGGCGTTTTTGGTTTTGGTGCAAGATTCTTGATTGCGTTAGCAGTGTTTTTCAAGATTTTGTTGTTTTGTTGCCAAAGTTTGAGAACAGCGGGGTCCGGAGTTTGCGTTCCAGTCGTAGTCTGGGATTTCTTGGTGAGGTCAGGCGGTGGAAATGGGGTATCGCTGAAGAGAGCAAAGTCGTAAATGTCTTTTGGTTTTACTCTTTCGTCGATGTAGAAGGGTGACCAATTGATGTAAAGAACCAGTGCGTTGGGTTGAGTGCTCTTGGATACGAAGTTTAGAGCCTTGTCAAGGTTTTGTTGTTAGTGTTCAAGAGTTGCACGCGCTTGTTCTTTGCGATTTCAACGAGGAGTGTCGTCTTTGTTTGCATACTAAGAAAAAAGTCAAATTAACAACCAAAATACAAGTTATTTTGTGAATGAGCTGAAAATAACAGTTCATGTGCAAAGTGTCCGTTGTGGGACTAGAATGTGTTGAGTCTAACTAGTCACTACAAGGTAAAAAGATAGACCAAAATTGACACACAGTAGAAAAACACATAGAATGTTAACTAAGGGTCAACTCACTCTAACAGATCATGTATCTTGGTCCCCAATAGACACTGAATAGTGATAAGTAGACCATTGTGATCCTAATAAAGAGAGGAAGATGGCCGTGTGGGGGAGTTGCGGGGGGTATTGATTTATTAAACAGTATATGTGTGTATGTATATTAAGCAATAAAAATGTATGATTAAATTGTCAATTTTTGAATGGCCACAGTTATCATATAGTGTTGGCAGCAAGACGTACGACCCAGTCATTGTTTTTGGCTATCTTTTTCCCCTGTAATGACTACTACTTTGACTAAAAAAGGGTGTGTACTGCAGTTTACAGCGGGGCACATGCTGAATCTTTGAGTCCCACAAGTGTGCGACCAAATAGTTTTGCGCGCACGTGCTCAACCAACAATTTTGGCTTCAAACACATGCAAATTTTTAATGCCTTAAGTCATTACACGGTAAAAAGATAGCCCAAAATTGACCCACAGTACAAAAAACATGTAGGGCATTAAGAGAGGTTCAACTCACTCGAACAGCCATAGCTTTTCCCCCAAGAGACGCTTAAGTATGGTAAGCATATGGTTAAAAGAGAATTCAAATAGCTTTCTCATGCGTTGGGGGAGAAGGCCGTCCGATGAATATTGATCGATATACATGTAGGTATATCCAGCATTGCTAATGTACGGCTGGGTTGGCCGGAATGGAGGCTACCAAGCACATTGTGGTCAATATGGATGATGAAATAAAGATAACTGATGAGAAATTTTTCATTCCATTACTAAATTGATTCTTATTAACCTTGTGCACAATCCAAAATTAATATATGGTGACAATGACAATTTGGAACCAAGCTTTCAACAGTATGATACACTAGTAGGAGACCTAAAGAATACTTTCAATGTACATCTAGATCTTAATACTTTTTGTTCTCCTGCCTGTCAATAGCAAAGCGATTCCTTCATTGTACAACTTCAACATTATATGCCACCTCATGAGGTAGAAGAGGCACAAACAAAACCAGAACTATAACTGCCTTTTGTGCAAAAAATTCTGCCAGATAAATCAAGCAAATGTGATTTACACATGATGTAACACTACTACTTACAGAGACTGGTGGGGAAATTGGAGTTCAGAGGATTTACTTACTGCAAGAACTAAGGACAAACAGTTGCTCCCCTATATCATATATAGAGAGACATGTCCCATCATGAAGATATTATTCTTACTACAAATACTGTTGTACTTACTCCATCTACTTTGTCCACCATTACTGTGACTAATACAAAACCATCCAAAACCATTCTGAGTGATTCTGCAAAAGCTTCTGTCCTCTGTGGTATAGAATAATGTTTATTCTAAATTGGTGTTTTTAAAACTTTGAACCACCAAAGAGCGGCCGGTTTAGGACTATCAAGCAAAGAGTTACTGGCCATTAAGGGCAGATCTCAATGAATAAATCTCTACTGACAAAAATATGAAGTATTCTTTCTCGTACTAAACGATCGTTGAGCTTCATTCCTTTTACTTCCTGAAACTGCCAGAAGCATTACCATCCAAATTTTGCCAAACGTTTTAAAAAAAAATCACCAATCCTCTGATCCATTGCAATGATTCGCCAGACAGTACAAAATGTGAGTCAAACTCTTCAACTTCGATCGCTCCGACAAACAATATCAAGTGCAAAATTCAATGAAATTCCAGCAAAAAAATTTACAAACACAGAGGATCGATCATTTGAATTGTAAAAGTACCCAAGTTTCTTGAAGATGCATCGTGATCAAAACCACTGCTATTCTCAATTATCGCGTTATCTATGTATTCAAATATTTTTGACACAAAGCTGACCCAATTTCTACAATTATTGAAGAAGTAATGATAAAACCGTGCAGGAACCAGGCGTAAACCATCAACCGAGATCCATGACTCAAGTTGTGTTGCAACTTTCTCTCAAGAGGTGAATAATGCACAAAAAAGAGAAGTAAAAACATTTAAGTATCGAAAGCACTTCGATTATGACTTGATACTTTGCACTGTGACTATATTCACAAACTTAGTCACGATGATTTAACTCTTCTGTTTGTCACGAATGGAAAAACACGCCGTAGATGATTACCCAACAACATATCTTCATCAAGCACTCAATTTTGGATTCAATTCGACACATTGTAGTCTAGTGACCTTGAGTTGGAGATGAATTTTCTGAACTGAGTTGGTGTTGGAATGGATTTCTTTGTTGAACAGATATATGGCGAAAAAAACTACCAAAATATGAAATACGAAACTGCTTAAAACTGCGATATGCTATCCAAGTCAGATCGAAAATGTTAAGCACGATCAATTTTACTCTCCTCCAAGGTTACAGAAATTAAAATTGGCCTCAGTCCGCCGGAACAACGATTCGACTCAGATTATTTGCTCTTTTGGCTTTTGAAATTTTTGTCAGAAAGCTCCACCGTTCTTCTGAGCTCCATTAAACCTTCGCATTGAGAAGCAAGCTTTCAGTATATCATCACGATCACTGATCATCGATGAAAGTATCAGATTTGATTGTAGATGAAAGAACTGAATAGAACACCCCTTTTCGAACTGCTATCTTTCTGGTGATCGAGAATATCATTTGGATATCATCCATTAACCTTTACTGCTGTTGTAATCCATATCCTAACATCGTGATTTTGCTTAACTAATCCACCTTTTCGTTTTCGAGTTATGATCTCCCGAAAGTTCGAAACAAAGCTGATTTGTAGGAGAAAAGCAACCTTCCGACACTTATTATGTTATATTTCTTCGGTTTGAGAGGGGTCCCTGCCTTGAGAGACGTGCTTGCCTTAGAGTTCCAGCGAATATTTTTTCCATGCCAAACGATTTAAATTCAAAAATCTCTTGATGAATACAAGCTTAAACGAAGCCTTTGTTCAGATTTCAAAATAAAATAATGATTCTTGCACCTAAAATACCCATAGGGAGGGAACACCTAAGAATTTGAGGAAAAGAGTCTAGTGCGACGCACTCTATTTCGAAAATAGAACATCGAGAGATTGACCGAAAAATATCATCGTTTTCTATTTAATACCGACAATAGCGGCGACTAATCTTAAGTTGGCGTGCTCTGTCATCACCTCGGTTTCTTTGTCTTGAACAATAAGCTCACTTGGTCTGCTTTTTTGAAGCTCTTCCGAGAAGAATCTTTCCTCTATTTTTGAAAAAGAAGGAGGTTGATTTTGGACTCAATTAGGAAAGCTCATTCACCAGTGAAGAATTATCGACTAGCCTTGAATGAGAGATTGGGTGGAGATGGTAGGATAACCGAAGCGGGTGTATCAATTATCTTGAAATGGTCAAAGTCGCATAAACGACTATGAAATGTTGCTTAAGAATGATATCAAATTTCATTCCTCTGAGAGACAAAGAGAATTTTCGGAAAAGGAATGATTTGTAAGAAAATATTCAAGAGATCCATTCGAGGTTCAAGAGGAGCATTGTTGAAAATGATTTCGTCCATGTCAAAAAATCAATGGTGTAAAATGGAAAACACTCGACCATATCTTGATTTTTGTAAAGTGAATTAGTGGCCACTATAAAATTTTCATAGTGGCAATTGAATTTTTAACTGGTTGGTTCGCAATACTGTCCTTTCTCTTGCTTTTGATTTTTTAAATGGGAAGAAAATTTTGTATGCTCAACTACCCCTGTGTAACTATATTTGATGAGTAGAGAAGTGACAGAGTGGTCCGCTTACATTTTTTTTGCATCACTTGAATTTTTATGTGCTTGTTATCTTGAGTTACGACTTATTTTACTTTTAGAAGGAAATTGCTATGCGGCGGTTTTCTTGACTCTCTTTCTGTACACACAATGCTCACCTTTTCGCTTCCATAAGTTTATTTCCCGTGACATACTTCTCTCATAATGTATCAAGATCGAGCTTAAGCGGGTGCAGAAGACATGATTTGCTTAATCACTGATCAATTTTACGAATGTGTAATTGACATTGTTTTCGTTGTTGCTTGTACGGTGGAGAAGACTTAATTGACATTTCCACTTTTACTTTCTGCACTAACATGGAACTCTTGTCGTTATCACTGACACTGACGGATGATCTCTCATTGACGACAGCCCAAACCATGGATTTTTTCACTCGCCCTAGATTTCATTCACAGCTCCACTTTTACTCGCTGCACTAACATGGAAACTCTTGTCTTTATTAGTGACTCTGACGGACGATCTCTCACTGACGAATAGTCCAAACCATGGAGTTTTTCACTCGCCCTAGATTTCGAAGAAAAGGAGATTGACCTCTAGTGCCTCTAGCCGACAGGGGCATCTTTTTTTCCCTGGTGTGCATCAGCCCCCACTGATAGGGGACCCATTGATTGGAACCTTCACTCCCTCCACTCTAGTACCAGGAAGCTATAAGTTGGAGCTTGCGTCTCGACATTGGCTTGGGGTCTGTGTCTATTACCTCCGTTACCATGATCCATAATTCAATGAGACATCCACAAGCGCCTCCATTCCTTGGTTTGTTGCATATCCGCTTCTATACTTCCATTAATTGTGGTCCCGTCAGGGAGTGGCGCCTTCCAACAAAAAATAAGTTGCACTTTTACAATATTTTTTTTCGAGTTGCTTCAAACAGTAGTGGGAGCATCAGTCACAATTGGAAACGACAATAATCTTAAGCTGCTGCATCATCAGTAAAGAATGCTACCGGATCTCAATGACAAGCCGGTTGATGTTAGGCCATCGAATGGGGTGAATAAAGATCCCGCCTTATCTTAGGTAACCAAACAATCTTGGTCGCGCTGGCAATCAGTAGGGTAATAGTGGCAGTTGTAAAATGTGTCTCCGGTATTAATTGTTCTAAATCCAAAACAGTAACGAAGGTTGTTATGACACTTAGTGTGCCCGAGGAAGTACAACAAAAAGGTTTTTACGACTAGTGCATTCCAATATTATTGGAGACGCTTGAGTGAAGTTTCCTATAGCGAACTTCAAAACTTGTAGAGACATATGACACGAAGTGTATCAGATGGAAAACTCTTTCGTCAGATTTTGAGAGGAAGAGGAAAGGCTGTCAGGAGTTGGATCATGCGATTCGGTCAATGACCTCGTCTTCCTCTTGTGCCGATCGTACAAGTCCTTTGCGCTTAGCTTGTAATTCCAAGAGAAGTTCGGTCGTCGAGATGTATCAATATTTTCAACTTTTTTCAGAAGACCGACACTGAGAAATACATTTGCGATATCATAGAGACGGCGAATTTTTGTCTTCAGTCCACGCGCCGCTGCTGCCTTGAGCTCTCGCGCATCTGGAATAGCACCCACTACTGTGGATTTTCCGCGTGCACCGCCACCCATGGCGATAAGTTCTTCCATAGAGGTTGTGCCTTGGATCTTGTCTGAAGCCTCAGGGAGTGACAGTGTCTCGAACCCAACGAGGAAAACTTGCAAGAATTCCTCGCTCAACTTCGCGAGGGATTTGTTCTCTTTCGTCTTGCGGGTCTTTGATAAATCATCAAGGGGAATCGTATTATCAAGGTAGCGCTTCGCATCCTCAGGGTACTCCATAACTGCTTTGGCCTGGAGTTTACCGAAAAAGTCATCAAAGTGGTCCATCCCCATCCACGAATAGGTATTTTTCTGTTTCTTTTCTACTAAATTGACAGATTCAAGAATGTTGACCACATCGTAAATTCTTCGACGTTCTACTCCAAGATCAACTGCCGCGTGATCCACGATGACGACAGCTCCTGGTGGATACTTCGCGTAATGATTGATGAAATTCTCTGCTAATACACCGAGACTCTTCTTTTTTCTTGAATACGTGGCAGAACCTGTGTCACTGACCTTCAGCTTCTTGGGGGTAGGGGTGACCATGCTAGTAGAGTTCATCATTCGAGCAAGCGGTTTCTCTCGATTGACAGATCCGACTTGGATTTCACTAGTGCGCATAAGAAGAGGGGATGGATCGACAAATGTTGACTTTACCAAACATCACCAAGAAGAGACCAAGAAAAGTCGCAATAATCAGGAGACTGTTTGGTAAGATGATGGGTCTTCAGAAGATGGTTGTGGAGATGACAAAACGAAGACATCATCTTCAGTCGGTGATGGTGGCTGTGTCGTACTTACATGGTTGGAATGTTGGAATTGAGGTCGACCCCAAGTTACGCCACTTGTTGATTGAGTATTGGATGTCGTTCCTCCGGTGGCAGAAGTATTCTTATGGTTTGATGCTGAAGTGGTAATATGAGGTCTAGCCGAATCAGCATTGGTTACGCCAGAGTTGTTGAAGAGACGAGTGCCTGTTAATGAGTCCGCGGTTGGACGCGGTCCTCCATTCTCGTTTGGGACAGCCGCACCGAAGTTATGCAGTGTTGAAAGTGCCCAAGCCGCAGCTGAGGTCGGCGAAAATAAATCGCCTCCGGCATTTACAGTTGCAGCTACATTTGGGTTGGGTAGAGGAGACGAAGACGACGACGTCTTCGAATCCTGAACAGCGACTTGCACCATGTTTACACCGACGGTCGTCAAGGAAGGATCTGTTCTGCTGCTAGTGATACGTCAAGAGTTGAGTTACCAGCAAGCAGTTTTAACGCGAACAAGGTGATAGACAGGGCGTGATGTTTGCTTCCAACGATGATATGATTTTTCGGTGTTATGATGGATTATATGTGTGCGGAAGAGTTTGTTTGAGACCGCGTCCTTAGGGCGCTTGCGCACCAAGCTAGGGAACTTGTCATTTCGGACTAGATTCAAAAAGAGAGCTGGCCGACACACTGTGCCGAGACATTGCCGCATGAGAAATTTTAAAAAAATCTGGCGCGGTCTGCCCGCCCATACGTCCATTGAAAATTTTTACATTAACCGACCAGAGTAAGTACCAGGGTACGTACAAGTACGAAAAATAGTACTAGTAGTACGTACATAATCATACTCGAAATACAAACGCTATTACGTTCGGTACTACGCTACCGCACGGTCACTCGTAGTACTCTGATCTGCTGCATTGATTACAGTAATAGTAGTAGTAGTAATTACTTTACGAAGTACGGTACGTACCAAGTACTTGTAAGTAATATAATTTAATGCCCTACCGTTACATGCTACTACGACTACGAGTATCGTGCAGCTACGACTCACCGAGTTTCGCGCGAAAGAGGTACGTACTACGCTTTGCGGGTCAATTGAAACTACCGGTACGTTTCACAGGGGTTCTGAACGTTAGAAATAAAGTTCTCAATGTTTTTTTAACCTGCAGGATAATAAATTTTTCACATGGGCCTACGTAGTGGATCCTAGTATTATCCACATTCTTCATTCAGTCTTGCACCCAAAAAAAAAAGGGATCTAAAAAAGAGGAAGAAGAGGACGCCTCCCCTGCTACCTTTCAGACTGTTAAGCAGAGCATTCAGGACGTTAAATTGCAGCAAAAACAACAGTACTCATTTCTTGCAACATAGCCTACGCTGCTAGTAATATTCGGAATGTTAATTTAAAATTTGGAACTTTAACATTCCGAAAGCCCTGTGAAATGTAGTTTCAATTGATCTGCAACGCGTAGTAGTAATGTGTTCAAGCATATGTAAAGTTCCTACAGTCTGTCTGAAAAGAGAAAAAAATCATGCAGTAACCTTGTGAACTTTTCCTCCGCCCATCTATGACCGTCCAATGTGATCTTTTTTGCCATCCATGAATGATTATCCCTAACATAGCCACCACTGTAGGATTGTGCAGGAATAGTACCACCATTAATTTCTTATCACTACCAGGATTACTCCTATATTTAATATAATTCTAGTAACAATTCTAGTACTACTACTACTACTACTACTACTACTACTACTATTGAGCTGCTTCTTTAGTCCTGGTGGCTTGCTGCTGGGCCTCCTCTTGTCCAGCTGGAGCAAGAAGGACTCCACATCCCTCAATGATGCAAGCAGGATTGAAAATAATTGAAGTTGCTGGGAGGCATTCTCTACCCAACAGACTTGTTGCTTTTTCCATAAAAGGCAGATTTAATGGTTGTCACCCTTAACCCAAGAAAGAGAAGCTTCCATAGAAGCCTGCTGAAGCAACAAAAACACATTATTTGGGGTCTCATGTTTGGATTCATTGAAAGCTTCTTCCACATTGACAATCAAATGATCAATATCCTTTGATTGCTTCAATCCAAGGTCAAGTACATTCAAGTCTGGACTGTTTGGTGGTTGAGTGTTCACATAAAGAATGTTGCAGCCTTTGCTAGCTGGTGCAGCTGCTCTCACACCATTCCTGGTGATACTAGAAACCCTATGAGGCTTCACATTAGTATCATCCTGAATGAAAATCTCCAGAGGATTAGGACTAGATCCCCTTGGCCACTTCTCATGGATTACAGGGAGTACCTCATCAAGCAACATTTCCTTGTACACTCCACTGTGAACGTTCTGTGGCTTTGTCACTAGTGTTCCTTTAGGGTGGTTCACAGATGTTCTTCTTTTGGCTGGTTGTTTTACAACAAAAAGGCCATATAACAGTTTTACTGTCAAACCATTCAAGAATGAGAAAAAAGAGAATGAAATGAGGAAATCAGGAGGGGCAATGAAATCAAGAGTGAAATTACCACTTGAAAATAACATGGTGGGCATGTTTGTTCTATGCACAATGCACAATATCTTCCCAAATTTTTCCCTCTCAGCACTCGTCTCCAGCTCAAAAATTGAAAAACCCACATCAAAACTACATGCACCCAAGCAGTTTTTTGCTTTTACTTGCCACCAACAATGAATGCACAGGAACCTTCTCAATAAGTACAATAAGAATATCCTGATAAAGATCTAAGTCTTAGCTTTCTATAGCCACTGGTCCCATCTTTAGATGACTGGTACTAGAACCCATCTGCACCAAAAAGTACTACTCATGAAATAAACTGCTTTTATGGTGCTGACACACAAATTGGGTGTCAAATGACCCTCTACTAGTATCATAGTAGTAGTAGTCAACATTGTTTATATCTAGGTTGCATTGATTTTTCATCAGAACATGTAAATAGTAGTATTGCATTGCAGAATATAGTTTTTACTAATATATATTATTAGTAAAACCTCGTGAACTAGAAAAGGTACTATGTGGCCAGAACCATAGCCTTGGGGATGAGCTACTATGCTGCTAGTTGCACCAAGGGGCGGCACTTCCCTCCAAGGAGTTTTGGTGGAAGCACAACGGGGGGGAGGGAGTTGGCTGTGTAATTATTTGTAAAAGTGATGCAAAGTTGTCTGGATTCTCTGAGGTGTCATTGAGGCCAGGGAAGTCCCTGGTGATGCTGGTTGGGTTGTTTGTGTTGCTTCTTCTTGGAGCATGTGCCAACGACCAGCCCATCTTGTGTGACACTCTGTGGTGGTTGTTTACTATGAGGCAGATGTGAAAAATACTGGGTTGTTTTGTTTGAAGCATTTTTAGATTTTGTTCCACTGAAAGAAAAGTCCATTAAAAGTCCTTGATATGGAATGGTAGTAGATTGTGTTGTATTGTCACCAGTTGGTGTTTTTGTTTCTTTGGATTGAATGCACGTAGGGCATAAATCCAAGATTGGGACATTGTGTTTAAATTTTGGCACACCGTCAATAAATTAATGAGCATAATATAGATATTCATCACTAATGTGACCTGATTGTTGATGTCAGAGTAGTCGCTTCATTTGAGCCTTGAGGACATAAAGCAGAGTAGCTTCAAATATCCAGTCACCATTGAGTATTGTGGAGGTTCTGACAGTAAGTGGTTCATTTAATTTTCAATGTGCTTATGTGCACATTTGGTATGCATTTATTTTGTTGACGGTAACAGTGAAGCAATTCTTAGCAATTTTTCATCTTCTTTCTGGCCTTTCTCAAGGGAGTTGTATGTAGTTGCTCAAGGATGATGTGGAAGTAGATCAGGCATAGTAATCAATGGTTGAGGTAGGATTTTCCAAATGAAATGATGCTGTGTAGTATGATTGATTTGGTTGCATCCTTATTGCATGTACATTGAATCATGATGGTATTGGAATAATAGAATTTGTATATAGCAATAGTGTAGTCACAAATTTGTAGTCGTGTCTCTGATTGAATGATGTCGTCTTCAGAGATGAGTGTCAATGACAAAGTTGGCAGCTAAACACAACAAATTTGAATGTATAATTTGGTGTTGACAGCTGGAACACAAATGTAGTAGCATTCACCACGAGGGTATACACCATCTGTGGAATTGAGAGCTCGTCTGACATGGAAATTCTTTGCTGTAAGGTATATAATTTTGAAGGATTTCAATGAGATTGGTATAGATAAGGTCAGCTCCTGTGTCAATCTGTGCCCATATGGTGGAGGAAATATTTGTTGTGGATATTTTGGTGTAGCCGATATATCTTTTAGGAAGTTGACATTGATGACTTCTATTGTTGATTTTGGTGAAGGACGGTAGGGAGTGTCAGGTCCTTTTTAAGGTTTTGGTGAAAAGTTAACATGTTGATATTCAGGTATAGTACTGATGTTGGTTGACATTTGAGGTTTTGTCAAGTCTTGGTGAATGATGATGGATGAAATGAATTGCATATGCATTATATGTCAAGCATTAAGCATATGAAGGACTGGGGTGGTTGTAGATGGAGATGAGGGTGGGCTTGAAGTTTCCCATTTTGTGGTCTGCCCTACATAAAATCCATCTTGTTCTGTCCTTTGTCAGTCAACACATCAACTGGGAATGTGTTGTCAACAATCATCTGCATTTCTTCTGTTTCCATATGGACAAGGTTGACTGTTTTATTTGCCTTTGCCAATGTATTTTGTGTTCTTTTGTACATTTGACTGAAGTTGATGAAATTTTGACTGAGTAGGTCTGATAGGCAAAGATGTGGACAATTTTTGAAAGCATGCAACAAAGTTGTACCTGTCATAATTTTGCAGACAAGGCACAAACGGTTCAATAATGCCAGGTCTGCTTTTATTTGATGGATAGACATTGAGTAGGCAAAGCTTAGGTTTTCTTCATTGGCTTCAGTGATCTGAATTTGGTTGACAGAGATAGGCTTTAGAATGTTATCAGGTCTCTTGTATGTGAGTAGATATGAGTTGTATTTTCTTGTTGGTGTTCAAACAACAGGTGTTAGTATCTATGTTGGACCGTTGGGGAAACTCAAGTATTGTTGAAGGGCAGCAACAAAATTGGATGGTATGAATTTGTGTTCAAGATAGATAGGTAAAATCATTTTTGTAACGTATTTCTGTTTCAAGGAATGAGAAATGTTTGCATCCATTTGCTAAGTATTCACGTACATTTTTGTCATGAACAGTTTGTGTTACATTTTTGATTAGAGCCCGACACATGATGTAATGATTGTATTTCTTCCAATATTCCATCAGAGAGAGGTTTCCCTGGATAGGCTAAGTTGTAACCAACATTGATGGAGACGCAATGAGTAGTGGCTAGTGTGAATCCTTGTGGGTGATTACACTTGGTACAAAAACAGGCGACAAAGTGTAGGTGGAACAGCAGACATGTCCATGATGCCAGAGAGGCTGTTTACAGTATGATACTTGTACTGGGTCATGTTGAGTTTGTAGGAATCTTCAACGTCAGCCAAGTAGTTCATGGGGACAAAGGGAGTGGTGGTTAGACTTTAAGTCTTGTTCTTGGGTGCAAGGTGCTGAATGATTTGAACCTGTTGTTGCATCATGTTTTGATTGTCAGCAAAGAAGAGACTGAGGATGTTGGGGTCGACAGATGGGGGATTTGTCTGATTATTTGTAGTGGGGATGTTTGCATGGATAGGAGAAGGGAATGGCATCTGCACAAAGATAGTAGTTGTGGACATCGTAAGAGATGCTGTTTGTGTTGACATAAACAGATGACCAATTAACTTTGAGAATGAGGGTGTCTTTGACTTGAGACTTATGAACAAATTCAAGCCAATGGTTGGGGATGTTTGCATCATTGTTAAAGGGTCTGATTGACTGTTTGTTGATGTTCCCATCAGTTTAGTCTTGTTGTTGATGATATTGCTGTTGATACAATTAATCTCTGCAGTATTGAGGGCATTACTCTTAATATTGCTGGTAAGCTTGTCAATTATTGTCAAATCAAAAGTCAAGCCGTACACAAGGTTCATCTCATTGCTTAAGCTCAGATGAAGTTGATGGTCGTGGAAAATGATGTCAACATAGGATACCTCAGGGAGGAAGGTGCGGGTATTTGTGCCAGCTCTTGGGGTTGGAGTTTGAGCCATGATGAGAAAGAGATGTAGATTTTTCATGTCAAGACTGAAGAGACAGTTAAGGGAAATGAAAGATGTTTTGACTAGTGAAAAAAATGTTTTATGAGATGGTGCTGAGTGTTGGTTATAAAGATGATTTACCATTGTTGTTGTAAAAAAAAATGGTTTTCATGAGAAGCTTCAAAATTATCAATGTGGGAATCTTTACGGCAGCGTGTGGTGGTCTTTTGTGTCAAATTAAATTGAAATGGCTGCAGTTTTCTTGACTTGTGGGAATAAAAATGCCTAGTATACACTTGAATGTGGGATTTAATGTGAGTTGAAAGTGTACCAAATGTGTTTCAAAAAATAAGAAGGTGTGTCTTATAAAGGTTTTAGATTTCGATGGGATTGGGCAAGTCCTGGAATATCAACAAGAATGGTGATTATGATGAAGCAATGAAATAGGAATTTTTTGCCAGTCATTGATTGTTGACATGTGAGAGGTGACCATTGTTGTGTATGTGGGTTCACGGTTTGGTTGTACAAAGGCTTGTGGGTGATTGTATGTGGTAGAGTTGTGTGGGGAGAGAGCACACCTAAAAATGTTCATGGTTGTGATGATTTTTATTGGAATGTGGGAGTGACTATCTAATAGAAGTGATGTAAATTGAGTGCTAAAAGAAAAGTGAGTTGATGCTCTTATCAAAGATTGGCAAACTATGAAATCAAAGATTGATCAAAATGAGGATTGAGTGATGTGTGTGAATTGAATGAGTCAAAGTCAATCATGGGGATCCATACTAGGACCAAATGAGGAGTTGTGAATGTAGAGTGTGTATGAATCATAGATATTTGCCATATGTATGTACAATAGATATGAATCATACCCACAGTATTATATTTCACAGACAGCATGTTGATGGGAGTCGTCAATTTGTTGCTGTTGTTGATAGTGCTGATAGTGTTGATAATTTTGTTGATTCATTGATACATTGATACATTGATTCATTGATTCATTGATTCCCCCTTGAGTTGTCACTGCAGCTGGGGTCAAAAGCTGGTTAGTGTTATGGAAACTAGAACTGTTGCTGGGGGAAAACTGTTACTGATTAGTGCTGCTACTGAGGAAAAACTGTTGCTTATTAGTGATGCCGCTAATGGTGCTGGCAAGGGGGTGGTGATTTGCTGTCAGTTGTCAGAATGAGATGCGCATCCACTGGCATCATGGTAGCTCTAGCAGGTGGTGGTGAGGACTCCTCTGTGTCTGACAATTGACAATCAGTTGCCTTGTTTCTACCAACATCATGAAGCAGAATTGGTGCAACATTGGATGGTATTTTAGGTAAATGTGTTCATCAACAATGGAAGTGTCAATTGTCATCGAGACAAAAATTCCATAGAAAAAATGGTGTAGTTGGACACGATTTCATGACGTCTATTGGCACATCTGACATATTTTGCTTTGGAAAAAGATAGCCCAAAATGTACAACTGTATTGTATAGTATTGGCTGGCCAAGCCTATACAATAGTATGAGACMACCGTCTAGCATGGTGGTGCATATTGCTACATCTAGTACCTCAGTTTGCAGCACACAGCCAAGCACCTGGAATTTTACCAGTAAACAGCCCTGGAGAGCGTTACACAACAAGATAGGCTAATTTTTGACACATACTCCAAGAAGAAACACCACAAGCAAGCACAACTGCCAAACAAGTCTTTGTCTCTCCCATTGATCCTACCTGACTACTCCAGACTAAATTGACATATTTTTTTCTAACTTTAGCCTACCAAGATTTTCCCAATTTTGCCTCAACCAAAACTCCTTGGAGGGGGGTACTGCCCCTTGGGGTGACTGAGGGGCATTCATCTCCTGGATTTCTTGCTCCGGTTGTTGTAGCACCCCTCTGAGTTCATAAGGTTAAATTTAATATTCAGATTTTATTTTCATTACTTGCCTCTTCTATTATTTGTACCAATGCCCGTCAAGAATGCCGACCAAATCCTTCCAATAATTCTGTAAGCACACCCCAGTGGCACCTCTGTACTGAACTGACACCCCTAGTAGGTGCAAATAGGAACATTACTTGCCCAGGCAGTAATAGTTCTGACTTTCCTAGTACTAGTGCCTCTGATTTTTCATATGAAAAATATCACATTCGTTGCTAAAAATTAACTATTCTTTGAAGATGCTCCCAAATCTGAAGATAGTAGCTGGAATGCTGTTAATCCACTGAGTACCTTTCTTTCTTGTACCATTTAATTGAGCATGAAAAAGGGGGTCACCCTGCCTGCACATCAGTAAATACTAAACATAGAGCTATTTTTAGGACAAATAAAAAAATTATCATCTACAGATAATATCTTCAATGTGATAAATTGTCAGCAAGATAACATGCACACGCACATCATATCAAACTCTTATCTTGTATGCATCAATCAAGGTCACCGGTCAAATCGAAGTCATGAGTTGCAAAAGTTGCGTTCCCTTCCGTAACGATTGTATTAGCCCCGTCATCATCCTCATTGATGCCTGATGGACTTTTGGAAGGCGAATCCCTATTGTTTTTCATTCTTGCTTTCGCCATTTGAAGAATTAATTGTCTTCGAGAACTTTTGTCGGTCACACCTGAGGAAACTGATACACCAGAACCTGTAATATCTGTTCCATTCTCATCCCACATATCTTTACTCGTGTCTGATTTCGTAGATGTCAGCTTCTCGCTCATTGCTGGTGATATCATTGTATTATTGTTGCTGACCTTTCCAGTGGATGACCTATTACTAAAATACAAAGCAAACATTTGTTAGCCATCATTTGTAACATGATCAATAATACACGACAAAGAACAAAACTTACGATTCAGCCCTTCTCCGCCTGTTCCGCTTCAAGATCGCATGGGCTCCACGCATAGCTGGCGATTGATGATTTCGAGTGTCCACTCCAGAGTTCGTTGACATTCCAGCTGGTGATGAAGTGGAAGCCAAGGCGCTGTTGTCAAGTTCATCTTGCCTTGAAAACGAAGTATCAATTGGATCAACAAACTCATCACCTGGCTTATCACTTGCACATGATATCTCTGGATCCTCTTCACATACATCTCCTGAGTTAATTAAATCTGAGCCTACGGGGTCTTTTCCAATTTGAATTGGTTTCTCTTCGTTTGCGTTTGACAACACCTGCGGCAAATCGGAGTCAATAAATCGAGAATCGTAGGGAAGTTCATTATTGTTTATACTGGTGCGCTCCATATCTTGCTGGTATACTTCCGTAGTGTCATCGATTTCGTGTGATTCTTCAAAGCCATCCTCAACTCGAGGTGGCCCTTCTACATGATTCATTCCAACTCCGGCTGCATCTTGATATTCGTCAATATAGTTTGTCGATTGAAACGGCTCTTGTGTGTGACGGTTGCTAGGTAGCATTCCTTCGTCTTCAAAATAAAGATTCCCTCCAGGAGAGCGAAATCCCTGAGGAGTTTCTTCATTTTCTGCGGAATCGAACTGTCGATCTTGGTTGTTGAGCGATTCAGAAACTGGAGAAACATACTGATTACATGAATCCTCCTCTTCGACGATGTTATTTTGATCATGGTTGAGACGAGGATCCAACGTAAAAAAGCCATGCTCATCAATGTCTGGCTTTATAGAAGGTGATGATGCGTCATTTTTGTGACGGTCAGTACCATAACGAGGGCTAGCGTGTTGATTCTCTTCCATTGATCCTATCTTCAGGCTTGGGGGTTCGTCGTCTGGAGGATCCATTCGTGAAAAGCCAGCAATAGTAGGCTCTTCCTCTTCAAACGGCCGATCTCCGAGTTGGTCAGAAAGGTCAACAGGGACAGAAGACTCTCCTTGATTTATCACAAAAGCGTGGTTTTCGCCACTGAAAAAAGTTAAAAGTTAGATAATCTCCGCAATCCATTTCCTGAAACTAACGTAATGAAACAAAGATAGTAGGAAAAATCATAGATCTGCACTTACGAATGCATGCTGTGGAATGCCCCCTCTTCTTCCGCCTCGCGTACAAAAGTTGTTTGACCAGCAGTTAGATTCATTGTTTCCTCTTCAAAGGCAGATGCCTCTCGGGCTTCAACGAATGGATGTTCTGCGATGCCAGGAACAGCTGACGGGGCATGAATTTGATTCGACTCCCCTATTGGTAGAAGACCTTGGTCATACACGTCATTATGTTGGTCTGCCACTTGTTCCCTGTAGTGGTCAGCATTGTAGTCTTGAGCTCTGAGCATCGCTTGTTGTCTGGCGGCCAAAAAATGGGGTGGAAGAACTTTGGTCCACGCAGATGGTTGTAATATATACTGAGGTAAGGCACGACACGGCCCCAAATGATACAACTTTAAATCATCAAAATCTCGTTCGGTGAGATCATAAACAGATTCAACTTCCTGAACATCGGCTATTGATTTCAAGCCCGGCTCGTGTTCTGTGCCAACATCAGTAAGTTTATACAATTCTTCCGGAGTGAGCGAAGGTGACAAAAACGCAAGCATATAAATAGGATTCCCATCGAAGTCGGCCTGATAGTAAACATCTTCCTCAGTATTGATCGGTCCACCAGAGAAGAAGCAAAATTTGTTAACAACAACCCATTGGTCTGGATCCCTGATCAGGATGCTAGGAGTCGCATCGCATTGATTTGGGTAATCAGTCTCCAGCAACACCAGTGTATCTTTTGTAAGAGGCTCTACATCAATCGGACGTATCATTCCGACAGATGCAGCAAGTAAAAAGTAGTATCCACCTGATGGATGCAACCGTTGCTTTGAATCTTGGAGTGGCGATATATTAAAAAAATGTGATATCAGTCATCCTGACATTCGAAGAGAACGCTGTTTACGATGGTTCAATCCGATTTCTTTGATAAACTTACGAAAAAAGGGTATCCCATCCGGTATCGATTTGTTCGAAAAGTGACAGTATTTGCTTATCCTCCGCCATCCACTGCTAAGAAGTAACTCATCCGGAAGTCGACTGAACTGGTTTGGATAGGTTTGCTCTACACGTCGCAAATCCTCGTCACAAATTGTGGGGCAGCCCTTCAGTTTCATGGCGGAAGCAAGCATCAAGACAACATTACCCGTGAGTGTAAGCCCCTCATAATGTTGTGTTGTCTTTCCGATACCAGATTTTGTAAAGTAGCATCTTTTGGCGAAGCTACTAGCCAAAGGCTTCGAAATCAGTTTTGGTTCGTTCTCATGGGTGACCCTAGATTCATCTTCAGTATCAAAACTTCCGCCTCGCCCTCGTCGCCTTGAGTCTGAATCATAGTCAGACTGGGTCACGTATGACCGAGAATCTACAGATCTATCTGACCTCCGACCTCGACGTCCGTCATACGTTGTGTCATCCTCGGATTGGAATGTTCGAGAACCGTCTTCAGAGGCTTCCTCGCTGTAGTAGGACGCAACACGAGAGCTCCGATATTTGTCCTCGTCGTGATAATAGGTACCGCAGACGTGGTCAAGGATTTGGGCAGCTGGATGATCGTCGTCCAGTTTTTTAACCGAATTTTTTATTCCCTCCTGTAGATCTCCAACCACTCTTTTGGCACGTTCTGCGGCATGCTCAGCCGCAGTCTGAGGTTTCCTGCTGCTGCGCCTCTTCGACGACGACGACGGTTGGTTACCCATGTTGAAGACACGATATGGTTGAAATTAAGATTACGGCTTCGAGCTATTGAGTAGTGCTTCTTTGTTCTTGATGCAAAAATAAGGTGCCGAGTATTGATTATTTCACGAACACTTCTTCAGAGTTCCTCAGTCAAAACGCGCCGACCCATCCAGAGGAATGTAGGACCAACCTCTGATTCTCTCTCAACAAGGTGCCTGCTTGGAATGCCGTCGTTGCTTTATCTCTCACCAAATATATCCTTCAAAAGAGAAATATTTTGGAAAGTTGAGTCAATGCAGCAAGGCACTTGTTTGCGTGCAAAGGTTTTACTTCTTTTCCTACTTCTGCTTACTTCGCACGCTGTTGATTAGGAAGCAGCTGAGCAGGTCTTTTTTTTCACCGTACGGTACGGTATGGTACTCGTACGTACGGTACCTGCCTCGACTAGAAACTTCCAATGCGTAGGATGATGATTCGTGTTACAATCAGTCTTTTTGACGAGCCAGGCTTGGCTACAGAGCGCGCGCACTCCCTAAAATCATAGCACAAGCCAATCAAACCATCGCGTTCCGTCCACTCTACAACGAGAAAGTCATGGCGAATCTTTTCGAAAGAAGTATTATGAGCAAAAAAGGGTCCTTTTCTATTTTCTGTGTATGGTCCCCCCTAATTTCTTGAGATTCTCAAACGGTTCTTACATATAGTACGGTACTAAAAGTAACACCACGTCCTCTGATTTTGGTGGCACGTGCTGTCCCTATCTAAAAGAAAATTCAAGGTGCGCGTGCCAAGGATTTTCTTTTTAGATAGGGACAGCATGTGCCACCAAAATTGTACGACTCCGAGGCAAGTGAGCTGCTGAATTTTGCTGTAGGAGGCACCTTTTCCGAGGCCCTTGTGGCCGAGGAAAAGAAGGAGCCTCCTACTACAGCAAAATTCAGCAGCTCACTTGCCGAGGAGGAGGACAGCAAGAGGATATGGGTGTTAGTTGTGTAATCCAATGCTTGCGAGGTTGAGCGGAGTGGAGGAGACCCTTGTTTTCCCATTGTCGACTGCTGTTTGTTGCTGCTTCTTGGGGGGACGACAAAAAAACCGTAGGGACGACAAAAAACCTGTATCCTGTATCGCTATGTGATTTACATAGACCTGGTACAAGATGGTACTAAAAGTAACACCTCGTCCTCTGATTTTGGTGGCATGTGCGCCAAGGATTTTCTTTTTAGATAGGGACAGCACGTGCCACCAAAATTGTATGACTCCAAGGCAAGTGAAACTGCTGAATTTTGCTGTAGGAAAAGGAGCCTTGTTTCCTACAGCAATATTCAGCAGTTTCACTTGCCGAGGAGGAGGACAAGAGGAGAGGGGTGTTAGTTGTGTAATCCAATGCTTGCAAGGTTGAGCAGAGTGGAGGAGACCCTTGCCAGTGATCGGCGTTTGCTGTTTGTTGCTGCTTTTCCAGGGGGGACAACAAAAAACCTGGTGTATCGCTACGTGATTTACGTAGGCCTGGTACAAGTTGGTACCAACAAAAAACCTGTACTGCTACGTGAATTACGTAGGCCTGGTACAAGATGGTACCAAAGTACCACTTTTAAAATGCATCATTCAGTAGAATCTGTACTACATTCTACTATGACTTGCTGCTTTTTTTGGATTTCACTTGCAAAACTGCTGCAGCTGCAATATTCATTATTTCAATCTAGCAAGCTCACTTTCAAAGGCTTGACCATGGGAATAGGAGGCCTCCTTTGAAGAACTGTAAGTGTCCTCCGTGTCAGCATTGTCCTCCTTATCAGCATCCTCTGTATCAGTGTTGTCATCCGTATCAGTGTTGTTGTCCAGTCCGTATCAGCGTCCTTGTATCAGCGTCCTTGTATCAGTGTCCTCATATCAGCGTCCTCATATCAACATCCTCCTATCAGCGTCCTCCTATCAGCGTCCTCCTATCAGCGTCCTCCTATCAGCGTCCTCCTATCAGCGTCCTCCTATCAGCGTCCTCCTATCAGCACCCTCCTATCAGCGTCCTCCTATCAGCACCCTCCTATCAGCGTCCTCCTATCAGCATCCTCCTATCAGCGTACTCGTATCAGCAACTTGTATCAGCATCCTCCATATCAGCGTCATTGTATCAGCGTCATTGTATCAGCATCCTCATATCAGCGTCCTCAGTGTACTTGTATCAGCAACTTGTATCAGCATCCTCTGTATCAGCGTCCTCCGTATCAGCGTACTGGTATCAGCAACTTGTATCAGCAACTCATATCAGCATCCTCCTTCATTTCAGCAAGCCTCTGTATCAACATCCTCCTTCGTGTCAGCAAGCCTCTGTGTCAGCATCCTCTGTATCAGCAACTCTCATATCAGTGACTCGTATCAGCATCCTCCATATCATCCTCTGTATCAGTGAGCCTCCTTATTAGCAACTCATATCAGTATCCTCCATAACAGCAAATCGTATCAGCAGCAACTCTCGTATCAGCATCCTCCGTAACAGTGACTCGTATCAGCAACTCTCGTATCAGCAGCGACTCGTATCAGCACCAATTCAGAGCAGCACCGTAGATAGCAGTAGAGTATCCTACTGGAAGTACATGGTAAGAGATGGTACTAAATGTAACACCCCGTCCTCTGATTTTGGTGGCACGTGCTGTCCCTATCTAAAAGAAAATTTGAGGCCCGCGTGCCAAGGATTTTCTTTTTAGATAGGGACAGCACGTGCCACCAAAATTGTATGACTCCGAGGCAAGTGAAACTGCTGAATTTTGCTATAGGAAAAGGAGCCTTCCCTACAGCAAAATTCAGCAGTTTCACTTGCCGAGGAGGAGGACAAGAGGAGAGGGGTGTTAGTTGTGTAATCCAATGCTTGCAAGGTTGAGCAGAGTGGAGGAGAC
>CAACVS010000203.1:182533-203880 GCA_900660405.1 Pseudo-nitzschia multistriata | reverse complement strand
GGGATCGCGTGAGTCATATATGTATGGTGTGTATGAATCGTAGATACGTATCATATGTATGAATCATACCCACAGTCTGATATCCTACAGACAGCAGTAATCACCCCTCCCTATTCTCAGGCCGCCTTATATATCAGTAGGCATGTGACTCAGTAGCTTAGTCATAAGTCCAGTAGCTTAAAGTATCTGGTTATGAGTCGTTTCGTAACGTCCTGGTACAAAGAAGATGTAGCGTAGCTCCAAGGTTTTCTCAACTTATCACTGCTGCTTCTACTACCTGTGGTTAGAGTACTCGTACTGTAACTATCCAACCTTCAGGCAGGTACACAACTTTACAAAAAATACCATTTTCATTTTTTTGATGTAGTGCCTAGACCAGTTTTTCATGAGGATTCTGATGTCTACAATTCAATTTGTCGTACATAGTTGAAACATCGCTTTCTTGAAGTTGAAAATGCGTTATGGAATCATATTACCTAGTCATATCTATACTAGACCTCTGGTCGCACCATTTCCCATGCCTGCCGCTGAAAGCAATTATCAGGAAGCTTTGCCGACTGCTGATGATAATGTTTCCTTAAATATCGAAATGTCTTCAGGTTAGGCAATCGTAGGATCTCGGCAGATTCTCCATTGACAGCTTCCATTACTTCATGGCTCAAAATGATCTCCTCACCATACCGATCCGCAATGTTATCCCTTACTTTGTAATGCATCTCTCCTTCGGCGATAGGTAGACCTGAAAAGAAGCAGAACTTTACGAACAAACTCCAGCAAGAGGGGGAACGGACCTGGACGGGGAGAGTTTCAAACTGTGTTGGATACCGCATTGCCATTTCGTCAAGCAACTCCTGCGTTGGATCTGGCAGCACACCCAATAAGTACTCTCTGTCAAGCTCCCAATTTGGATCAAGTTCTTCTTCCACGCTACAGCCCAAAGATGTAGCATCGTCAACACTTGATAATCGGGAAACCCTGGAATTCTTCCTACTCAACAAAGAGGCCCCAGCAATGCTTCTGGGGTTTCCACCAACACCAAGAGATTGAGCGACGCTGGCGTTGCTGCTTGACATATTTGATCTACGTCCGGAACCGAGGCTGGCTATKGTTGGAGCTCGTGATGAGTTCGAACTAGTTGCTTGAACTTCTTTCGGTAAACCGACAGCGGAAGGCAAGCAAAACACAACAAGCGTTCTGAGACCTTGCTGCACACTACCGGCATAAAAAGGAGCTCCACCAAGGATAAGTTTTCCAGTGAAGTAGCATCGTCGATTGCCTCCACGCCCTGATTGTCGATGATGTTTCCCTACAGCGTAGTATGCCATTCTTCTGTTTTCTGCGATTTTTGCAGTGGCCTCACCGTAGGACGAGCGCATTGTTAATTCTGATATGCACCTTTCCAATTCTACTGCTTGGTTGGAATTCAACTCCAAGGATTTCAGTGGAAGAGGACGAGGGAGTATCATTGACGGTTTTTTCTGTTCCTTCCGCATCATCATGACTTGATCAGGAGTGACTTCGTATGCTTCCTGAGGGCTCGTGTCGTCACCACCTGCACCGCTTTTGAGTTGACGCCGCTTGTGTCGTTGCCTCCTTCGATCAGCGGCTGTCTCTACCGTGTTCGTGGATTTTTCATCACAGGCTACAGTGTTATTTTTGTTCGAATCATTGGGTGGCTGAAGACAAGGATTTGGAGGTGCAAGTCTAGAAATCCCCAAAGGCGTGTCATCTTCGCAATTTACAGAAAATGTGTCTCCTAGATTCCTTGGCTTACATGGCGAGCATACTGACTCAAGTAGATTCATCATTCTATTTTCGTTTTCGCCCACCTCTTTTGCAGGATCAGTTGTTGTATCTTCCAGGCATTGAATATTGTTCCAAACTCGACCCAATGTCACTTGCACCGTTCCCATTGGCTCAATCCGATGCTCGTCACTGTCTGTTGGTGGATTAGATTCATGTGAAGATTTTGTGGATGCTGTATCTTGGCTTTGATTATTTGAGTTATTGCCAACAGCTGGCTTCGAAGGAGGCGTACCGAATCTCTGGTCAAGGTTGGTCTCGTTGTTTTCCTCTCCATACAAGACTTTAGGTTTGTTTGATGCCTCATCAGCTTCATCGCTACTGAACGAATGAGTGGGACCCCAAATCACAGTTTTCGATCGAGCAGCACTCTCTCTCGTCTTTCGGAGCCACTGTGCTTTCCCTCTATTACTATCGCTTTTTTTCATCTCGATGGCACTATCTTCGGGTATTGCATGCGAACAAAGCCAAGACATATTCATATCAGAACCACCCGATCCTAGCAAACGCTCATACATTGATTTGTCACCGGACAAGTTTGGCATGTTTGTTGTACGATGGAGTAATTAAATCCTGATGAAAGTACAACGGAAATATCATCTAGTTCTCCTTTTTCTTTCCGACAGAGCTGTGTGGAAGCGTTCCGTACTCGTGCACTGCTTTCCCGATGTTGTAGTAATGGTGTCTCTTCGGCTAGACTTCGGCTCGTGACGAATGCGAATTTCACTACGGTACCGTACGTAAGTACTAGTAAGAAGACAATACTTAGGTTTTGTCTGGAGTCTCTCTTTGCACGACTCTGAATCTTGTCGGGCGCGCATGTCACTCAAAAAAAGGTCGGTGGGCACGAACCAAGTTTTTTACTTCCATAAAATTAAATCATACAAACCTCGAGCCTGCGTGTCACCTCGCGTCGTCAACGCGCGACTATTTTTTCAACACATTTTTGTGTTATTTCCGGTACCATACTGTATGATACTCGTATTATTATGCTTCGTACCGTACAAGGTATGTACTAGTAGTAGTACTAGTATAGTACAACTAGTACGAGTAGTGGTGAAGAACAAAAAGCAGTGCAAACTGCTGGATGTGACAATGACAACGACAGATAAGTACTACTGTACAACAGCACTACTAGTACTACTAGTAGAACTACAACAAATTGTTTGAAGTACTAATACTAGTAGTAGTAATAACAAAGGACAACAATTAGAGGGGCTTGTAACAGGAGTATGTGACGTAGTAGTAGTATTACTACTCTAAGATTACTCGTTATACTAGCAGTAGCTATTGATTTGACATAAGAAGCTCTGAGGCGGATGAAGAATCTATTTTAAATACGAAGTATTGGTAGCGGCTGGACTAAAGATGGTAGGGGCTATTGCTCCGGAGGTGACAACCGGCATATTCTCCAAAAGTTGAACTAGTACGGTATCTGTCCATCAACAGCCCAGTGTTTTTAGATTCCTTTTACTTGCTTGTTCAAAGCGTTTGCTTGGAATCAATTAGGCTTCTTCACTGTCGATCGCCACAAGGACTGTGCATGATGACGAAGCTAATGAACACAGTTAAACTCCTTATGCATACTAGTTATACAGCTTTATCACATACAAATCCACATTGGATGCACATTGTATGACAGCAGACCTTCCAAAAACGCCTTCCAAAGGAATAAATGCGGAGGTCTCGTTGAATGCAGATGACCACTATACCTCATTTCCAGATTCAGTGCCATCTTCGTCTTTCGTTGTGGCTTGTTGTAGGGAGTCCCCGTCTGTACCGACAGTTGATTGGTCGTTTATTCCGCTTATCTCGGCTTCAACGAGAGCGTTCAAACTTCTAGATATTGCCCAATCCGCTGCATCTGCAGCTCCTTGATCCCTTGTGTCCGACTCCTGCCTCGATTGTTCAGCAATTGCCGTCCATATTTCAGCTTGGGCTAACGCTTCTTGTTCCTCTTGCAAGTGTTTCAAACGACGCATTCTTCTTGTCTCATTAGATTCGACTTTGTTATCATTACTAGTCCCTTTTTTGTTTGATGCCGCTTGCACAACTCCTTTCCAATCTCCTGCTTCAATTAGTTCTTCAAGTTCATCTGCAACGTCGGCCAGGTTTTTTGATCCTGCTGCAGAAGATCCATCTGTTGAGACTCCGTCTGCATACTTGTTGATCTCATCAGTATCAGCAGATGTCAAACTGTTGGTATCTGTGAGTATCGCTGCTGCCTCTCCAACGGCATCCCAATCACCGGCTTCAATAGCAGCCTCAAGAGCACTCTGAGTATCTTTGGATCTTTCCTTTTGATCACCGGTCCCGGAAAGTGTTTCTTTCACATTACTTTTCTTTAACGGACTTTCAATTTCTCCAGTTCCCAAGCTTTTTGCTGTTGCCTTGGCAGCTGATACCTGACCCTTACCGATACTCTTACTTGATCTTGCAGGAATACTACTTTCTGCTTCTATTTTTGCAGCAGCTGACGTCAACTTGGCTTGTTGCTTTGCAGCTCGTTGCGAGCTACTGCGCGCTTTTTGAGCAACAGCACGTTCTTGCATAGTACGGAGTGTCTCGACCAATTCATCCTCACGGCCACGAAATTGTAGCATCATCTCATCGACATTTTGGATTTCTTCCGGCACTACTCGCTGGACTAAGTCTTCTACAATGGCTTTGTATTCTTGCCGTTTCAATCCCTTCGAACTTCCCACGCTCGAATCAGCTGTTTGGCCTGCAGTGTCTGCATTCGAACGTGTGTCACTTCCACTGACTGATTCTGAAGGAAGACTATCTTTGCTTTCGTCTCCCTCGTATTTGGCTGCTGCAAGAACGACTCCTTCCCAATCTCCAGCATCTACCAAGTGATCTAGTTCAGCAGCTCGGGCAACATCTAAACTTGATACAGACGACCCACTTCTTGACCGTGTTCCTGTATATTGTTCTGACTTAGACGAGTAAGACTGAGAATCAGAGGCGGCTGCGAGAAGAGCTGCGGTTGCTCCTACAGCTGCCCAGTCGCCAGCCTCTATTGCGGAATCGAGATCATCCCTAGTGACCGGCGGAAGGTTCAGTGCGTCACTCGTATCAATGTGTTCAGTCCGTCTTGCTGAGGAAGATTCTTGGGATATAAGTGGAAGGGTTGTAGCTATAGCTGGGATGGGTGATTTCTCAAAATCAAGTCCGTCTGCACTGCCAGTATTCATCGAATCAATGCCAGCGCTGCTAGACCAGCCAGAATCTCCTGCGTTAGAGGAAGAAGCGTCACCACTGTCAACATTTGACATGTCATCGCCCCCCGATTTGTTGTCTGATGTCTTCAAACCTTTGGGTTTTGCTGGATCGACAGCACTGGAGTCAACGATGTTAGCATCCTTCGTATTCAGTGTCAATTTGGCCTGTGAAGGTTCATTTTTCCCGTTCTTATCGAGTGTTAAGTGATCTGCTTGTGCCGGGAGAAGTTCTTCCGCTTCCCTGTCATTTTTGCCTTGTCTTCCGGTAACGAAGTAAGCTATGGCCACAACAAGAGCGAGCCCTACGACAACACCTACAGCTATTCCAGCGGTAGAATTGCCCCCTCCTTCTACAACCGATTTGAGCGCATTCTTGTCAACGATGTAAACGACGGTACTTTCTAAAAATTCTTGTAATCCACCGTCGAAGATGGCTTTCGACAGGTTGTCCTGAAATGTCTCAGCTATCTGGCCAGGGTTTGAGACATTTGGTTGAAAGAAAACAAGAACAGAGGCCGTAACACTTTCGCAACGATCTACAGGTGTCACCAGATTTTCTGGACAACCTGCCGGATATAAGAAGGTGCAGAGTCAAAAGAATATTAAGTGAGAATGATTGCGAAAAACCTCTCGAACACGTGCACTGTGTTGACATATTTAGCTTACCAATCAAAGTTTTATCTACGATGGAAGTCGGCAAGAATACAGTTGGGTCCGTTTGAAGGGAGCGACCCACACGTAGTTGCCTTCTCGACATTTCTTGGAGAACCGTTGGTGCCAGTGAATCCATAGCGTTGACAAGTTCTTCGCTGTAATCTTCGAAAGTTGTGTCAACTCCTTTGATACCGATTGAATATGATACAATGACTTCTTCCTCGACAACTGGACCATCATCCACTGGAGCCTTCGATGGTGGAGAGGATGCAATACCGGTGGGAGCGGGGGAAACTGAGGATGGATTTGGACTGATCACTGGAGCTGCTGACGGTGAAATGCTTTGCATAACACGATCGATGGACATGCTTGTCTGAGAACAGACTAAGAAGAGAAACGACTTCTCATCATCACTAAGGTTATCTGCCGATTGCATGCCATACGTTTCGATACCGGTGTTCGGACCTACACAAGATTCCACACAGTCGTATGTCAAATCAGGATCGCACAAACAAGCCAACACGTAGAAGTTGGTTGTTAGTATTAACGGCAATTCTTCAAATTCAGTGGTGTTTTTCAGGAATCCATCAGGACCGTACGCTTTCACGAAGTCAACGTATTCCTCTGGATCCATCTTTTGATTGCCATCCTTCTCGCTAGCAGATGCTTTGATCGCAGAAAAGCATTCCTCAGTGTCAACAAAATCACCAATTGATAAACTGGTAGTATTGAAGATAGAAGACTCAGCGGTTGCTGCAGAAACTAACATGCCAAGGAGGCAAGTTAATGTTCCTTTCATATTGATTGTCTTTACACTGAATCGAAATAGTGATCGATACAGATCACCTATCCTTCAATACAGTTACTGATCCTACCAACAGTATTCCGGAGGGCGGGGAGGTAACAACAAAACGGCAGCCACTTGTGGATTGATAGGCTTTAGCGTGTTTCAGCTCTCCAGGTTTCTCTCTTTCTGTGGTGTGGGCTCCCAACGTTACCAATGCTTCTATGAATCCTGAATACAGCTCTGAAGTTGTCAAGTATTAACACTCCCCACCGAAAGTAAAACAGCCAAGGACTATAGCCACGATGTGCACCGTTCACCACTTGAATACACTCGTACCTTGGTGGGTGTTGGAGAGGTGGAGAAAGCGTGAACAACTCGATTTTGTGGCGCGCCAGGCCAAAATTTCGGTCACAACATATGCGTCAACGGACATCAACATGTATTTGATGGTCGCGCATAAAAATTTCAATAGGGATTTTAAACAACACCTTAGAGTGATTGTTAAAAAAAATGATTTTATTTTCGTCGGATCGTGAGAGCCTGAAAAATTGATTGATTTGAGGCGCTGAATGATGCAGTACTACAGTAATAATATGAATTTACAGTATTGTACTGTGCTTCAGTACTGTGCTTCAGTACTGTGCTTCAGTACTGTGCTTCAGTAGATGTGGGTGCTCGTAGCGTACGTCCAATACTTACTAATTGCACAATTGTACTGTAACAGCGCACCGTACGTAACAATCCAGAAAGACATGTACTTGTCTTGTACCAGGTACTCGTACTCGTAGCATACCGGTCGAAGTAGATCTCTGGCGCAGGTACGTACTTGGTACTGTACTGTAAGTAGAGTAAAATTACTGAACAAACCAATGAGAACACAAAACGGCATGATGCGAACGAGAACGAGAACGAAATTCAATTTTTCGGGTACGAATACTGTAACGTGAGTTGTGTTTCCCTGTTTCTTGCATCAAAATTCGGCCACTAGCTATCGTACTGTAATTTTGGTTACTAACCAGGTCTACCAGTAGGCCCCTTTAAAGCATCCCATTAGTATGGGTTCCCAACAATGACACAGACATCTAAGTAAATATCAATAAGGACTGGACACACAGTCTGGTGGTCTAGAGCTGTTTTTGGGTCACTTGCTGGCCTATTTTGTAACACACAGCCAGTCTCCGAAATCACAAAAGAATCTGGACATGTGACGTACTACTACTGCTGGCTGTTGCCGCTACTAGTAGTAGTAGTACTAGTAGTAATACTAGATGATGAGCATACCACTAGTCACTGAGGACCTATTCATTAGGAAACTGGTGGCATACACACATTTCACCAATGCTAAGACAAAACACATCTCCAAGGGAAAAGTTACTATTAGAGGCCATTAAAGAAGAGTTCTAGTACTAGTAGTAGTATTACTAGTAGTGGTCTTGCCACACCAACAAACACTGTTTTGTCTATTGATCAGAAAACTACATACTACATAGAACTGTGTAGAATCCAGCACAACAAAGGAAAATTTGCCACATGATGTTTCATCTGAAATACAAATATTACAGAAGAAACAGTTTTGGAAAATTAATTTACAACCAAATCATCCTCAAAAACAAAACGAAAAATCTTAATATTACATTTAACCTTGTGGACTAGAAGAGGCACTATATGGCCAGAACCATAGCTTTTGGTGGAAAGTGGTGACACTTCTTAGTTGTTTTGGAAGCACAACTGGGTTCTTGTTCTTGGTTGGGCTGGGGGATCATGTTAGATATTTGCTCAAAGGAGTTTGAATTGTACGTTTGATTGTGGCAGAGACAAAAGAAATCTTTGGTTAAGTGGAGGATTTGTGTCGTTTCTTCTTGGAGTACACGTCAAAGACCAACCCATCTTGTGTGACGCTCTCCAGTGTTTGTTTGCTATGAGGCAAATGTGAAAAATACTGAGTAATAGGGTGTGTGTTGGAGACAGAGGCAAGCAACAGTTTGCTGACACTCCCTAGAATAGTTTTCTTGTATACTTGGTGGTAGTATGTGAGCATGGAAGTAGGTTCAGTAGATAAGAAGGTTTCCATATCTTCTGGGAATAAGTGGGGGGCATGCAATGGACAAGTCTGTGGTTCCAGGTCAAACAGAGTGTGGACTTTCATAAGCGCTCACTGTCAATGTTTTTCTTGCTGCTGCTGAGAAAGAGTGTGACCATGGAGATCTTTATTTCTCTGTTCCCATATGAGATATAAAGTAAGAAAGAACTCCACAAGATAGCCCCCCAGCACAAGTGGTGGGGACAAAATCAAGAAAATAGAGCATGCTAATCATGCAAATAAGATTCCACACACTTCATTTGATGAGCCTCTTTGGGATTTGCCATTATGGTTTGGGGTAAGGCTCCTATTTGGAAAAATCTTTCAAACTTGACGATGAATAAATCTAATTAATCATTCCTTGCTACTAGTGATACTAGTATGCAATCCTACAAGCCAGCCATTCTTATTACAGGATTTAAAAAAAGCTTAATATTATATTGCACTATATGGCCAGAACCAGAGCCTCTCCGGACTAGGGAGATGAATGCTCCTAGCTGCTCCTTGGGGCAGCACCTCCCTCTGAGGAGGTTTTGTGGAGGCATGACCAAGTTTTATGCACACTGACAGACCAATGAAGGCCTGGGGCTGGATTAAGACAACATAAAAKGAAAAGTCTTGGTGGAATACTGAGGACTGGGGTTGTTGTTGCTGCTGTCCAACACGAATGTTGGAAACAACAACAACAACAACAACAACAACAACAACAACAACAACAACAACATGACTGGAATCTTCTTACAGTCTGTAAATACTGGAACTGGTATGGAGATAAGGCTGGTGAATCTTCTGTTAAACTGAGTATGATGTAGCATATACTCCAGGTGTTGTTCTTCAAAGGATAGGTCTTGGTTGAATACTGGAGGTTGTTGTTGTTGCTGTCCAACACAAATGAGAAATGGAGATGGATCCATCTGAGGCAAACTGCACTCATTTGGTGTGGTTAGTGGAGATACCAAGCACATGATGAACTATTGGATTGCTTTAATGGACCTTGGATTGTTGTTGCTGCTGTTGAACACAAATGTCAGAAACAAGAACTTTGTGACTGGAAATCTCTGGGGCTTCTGGTATGTAAATACTGGAACTGCATGGAGATAAGGCTGGTGAATCTTCTGTTAAACTTAGCATTTTTCTCATCCATCCAAAACTGTGATGCTACCCATCCTGGTTCTCTAGTACAAGCAACTGATTGAGCTGGTTCCTCTTGGAAAAGAACAAAACCCTCTATGGGCTATCTGGTAACCTCACCATGTTAGGGAGCTCTCCTGGTACCAATACAGCTCTGTAGAGGCTTTCACCAAAACATCAAGGAGTATATAATGGAAAAATTATTTGCATTTTCAAACTAAATACAATACTATTTTTGACACAGCCTACTGCTTCACAGCAGAAATTGCTTCTGGTCTATTCTGTGACAAAAACTCATATTTCATTCTTGGATTGAAATGCAAGCTTCTCAGATTCATTATTTTTTCTCTTTAGTATCCTTTCTTCCCCTTAGCTACATTGGGAAGCAGATTTTTACTTGTCAGAACCAAAAGTATTCCCATCTGGCAAGGATATGGTCAGTACGCAAATTTTTGATGATGCAAGACTTCTGTTTCTCTCAGTCACTCCAACGTGAAATTACTTTGCGGCAAAAAACGAAGAGAGTCCGTCCATTTTCACTTTCGCAACAGTTAAAACCTTCACTTACTCCCTTTCTCTTCTATGGCACTGCTGGTGTTTCTCTGTTGCTTGCCCGCGTCTCCTGAAGGGATCGCACCAAAAAATGTCTTTTTTCCCAATTCGTCTTCAAAACTTAAAATCTGCGCCTGTGTTGTTCGTAATACCACTATGGTGTTCTTTTCTTAAAAGTTAGGAATCACTATGGTTATGCCCCCAGTGTCGTGATGATAGCAGAACATCCATGAAGCTTAGAAATCATCCTAATCGACGAACTGAAAATATTATAGCATTGAATCTATGAAATGTTCAATCAACCCGACGCTATTCTCGTCAAAAGAGCGAAGGCCAATGCTTTTTGTTCTGCGTTGACATGGAGCAACAAAAATTTCATTTTTTTCATCAGTTAAAACAAATCGCACTCTTCTCCGCAGTTCCTGAGTTCTGTGCTTTTTGCTACTGCTAGCTCCGTCAAAGCTGTTTTGTGTCGAAGCATTCCTTCATACAACAATTGAAGTCGGTCGCACGTGTTAGTGCACTCGTAAAGAGCTTCATGAATTTCCTCGGAGCTTAGGTACGTCTGCAACGATTGCAAAGTGCACCATGACAAACACTCATATTCAAACTCTTCTGACTGCAATCGTTCAGGCGAATAGTATTTTTCTAGTCTTTCCATGATTATATTCACCATCGACGGTAGGGGCACGTACGCGCTAGAAGTTGTGCCCAAGCCATAGTTATCTAGCTCTATGCACCTAGCTGCAGATGGTGAGAGGGGAAGTGAGTGCGTTGGTATGGACAGTGACCCCCTCTCATCAGTGTCGTATTCTCGAATGAATTGATTCAGTACACCATCTAGGTCGTAAGAATTCGATTCAGTTGATGTGTCCGTTTCTTGATTGGCATTGAGGGACCCAATACCGTCCCAGTCAGCCCATTTCTCCATGGCTATTTCAAGTCTTGACTGAGCAGCCTGTAAACCTCTGACAATGTGTTGTCGATCGTCGTGTAGAAGCCTGACACGCTGAGCAAAGCTAGATATACGATTCAAGGCATGGACAGGGGACGACTTTTTATTTCCCTCTTTGTCAGAGTCCAACAGTAACCCCATGCGAGCGACAAGCAAAGGCTCTGACTTGAAGCTATTGATATCGGTGCTCCCTATACATTGATTGTCGTCATATTCAAAACCGCCTGTCAAGAATTTAGTTTGATGATGACTGATTTTAGCTCTCCCGATAGCAAATAATCGTACTTTACTAGAATCACTGTAGTAGGGCGAATTCAAACTCGCCAATGATTCTCGAAAGCTTTCGGAATCACTCGTATCGATCGAGCCGACATTCTTTGTTAGAATCCCTTCAACAGCAGCAATTGTTGCGTAATCTTTCCCCCCATTGTGAAGAATAGCAACCAATGGGGATTGATCTGTTGTGGCAAGGTTGATTTTGCTCATCACCATTTCATTGGTATTCGAAACTGTCGTTGATATCCAATTGAAGATAGAGCCACCGTGTTTTGCTTCGACAGATGCCTCAATTGTTTTCCACTGTAAAGGAGTAGGTGGATCTAACCATATTGAATCGCCGACAATTATTGGTTTGTGAACGTTCAAGAGAGGACCAATGATTGGAATTTCCACTAACTCGTTGGTATTGCTATTGGGACTCACTTGCGATGGAGCTGTGATATTTCCATCAGGAGATGATACACTAGAACTGGCAATCCTGGTTATTATTTTCTTCGAAATGGAGGAAATGGCTTTTTCATGATGAAAATTCCATCCAATGGCAATGCTAGGGTCACGATTTTGACTCTGAATCGGCGATAAAATAAATGACGATACCCCCAGTTCGAAGATCGTTGTAATAGTCATGACGTGAAGCAGCCATTTAAATTTCGATGATCTGGTCATCTTATTTTTCTACCGAGACAAAAGTCGTGATGAATTCAAACATCTTTGTGTTAGTTAGATGTCCCTTGTTCTGATTCCATTATTTCATCTCGAGCGGGGGATGAAAATGAATTGTCGACATCATAATAATTGGAAGATAGCACCATACGTACTCGTACGTACTACACAGATGTTAGAAGTAATAACATCATGGACCATTCCCGCTAATAGAAATGCAAAACCGCCAGATTTAGCACGTTTAGCATATATTAACGGTTCGTACCGGCCGGTACAGTACGTACCCGTCACTACGTGTTTCGTAACAATTGAATACGGTCACCCCAGAGAGCAAAAAGTAATAACTTCAAGTTCTAAACTTCGATTTGAAGTTATGAACTTCAAATGTCCTGGTAGAAAGTCTACAAGGTTCTACTGAGCTAGTTTTTGGATGGCATTCATGATTGAAAGGCCGGAATCATGATTGAATCACCTCAGAACCATTTTTTTGTTTTTAGGGGCCCCGGGAATCGATTCGGCCATTCAGCAGTCATTTTAAAAAACTAGTAGCTCAGTAGAACCTGGTACATGATGTACAAGCAAAAGTTCATAACTTCAAATCAAAGTTTTGAACTCGAAATTATTACTTTTTGCTCTCTGGGGCGACCGTATTCAATTGTTACGAAATGCGTAGTAATCAAGATTAGGTCTTTTGCGGTTCGCTGCAAGTGGAAGTCGAAATGTAATCTTATTAAAATAAGGGGGTCTCATTCCCTTAACTTTATATTTTCTCAAAGGAACAGCTGCTCATTTTGTACTACCCTTTCGGGTCCAAAATACGACGTGACAGCTTTTTAACAATAGGGATTTTACAGAGATCTACACAGGGAACAACAATAGTCGTCTTAATCCAGACTATGCACTACTAGAAGCTGTCACTATTTAAAAAAGAAACCATTTAACATCGATTCTGAGGAGTTGCTGGTACAGAGCATGCACACAAGCTGATACAGAGGATGCTGTGTGGAGGACAATGATACAAAGGAGCTCCTGATATGCTGGAGGATTCTGCTGATATGGAGGATGCTGATACAGACGAGCTACTGATACAGCAGACAAACTACTAATATGGATGAGCTGCTGATGAGCCATCTGCAACTGCTCTTTTTTGCTATTTTGATGAGCTTCTTTTGTTGCAATTTTTGTTGATTTTTCATTGCTTGTCCTGCTAGTATTAAAGTGTTGTTCCTCAAAACCACTTGGTTGATTGATCAACAACTTCTGGATCCTCCTCCCCTTAATGTAAGGATTAGAACACTTGTCTTGTGAACGTGATTGGTTGGATATTGATGAAGAACTAAAGAGGTGAAAGCTTGCTGAGTTGGGGTTGGTGATTAAATGAGAGTTTTGTAATTTCGGTACTGACAGAATCAAGAAGCCCGAAAAGGTTTTTGAAAAGAACACCCAGCAATGTGCACATCTATGTGAAGAGAAAAGAAAACCCTTTCCGACTGACAGATTCTCTAATTCTGATTGCTGCTTTGTTAGCATTAACAAACAAGCAAAGATAGCTAAAAGCTGGCGCATTTAATTCTACTCATAACCTGTTAGAAATCAATAGTCTTATTTTGAACTCAAACAAGTACCCTGTACAAAAAAAAATAACTTGTTACCGCATTTTTGGTGTTTTCACCCCCTCAGACTCCCTTTTCCATGAACTATTACAGTCAAGAAAAAACTATTCTAGTATTATTTTTCTTTTTGACTTCCATGACTTCAACAGACAGACTGAGAGGACTGTTGGCTCAATACCAGTCTTTTTGGGAATCTGGAATCTTAAGTATAGTTCCACGGAAAGACTGAAAAGAGGCTTTTGTGCCACTTGGTACAAAGAAAGAAAAAACATGGATTTTTCAGTCCTTCTTACTGGTAGGCTAGTGAAAGGAACACAAACATGTTTTTAATCAAAAATATGTGTGTTCCTTGCACTAGTATTAGTAGACACACTAGTATTAGACCAGAGTTTCTTCCTAGCAAAAAAAAAGGCCATAATGGGAGTCATGGAGACCATAACTATCATATACTGGTACATTCAGTTGAATGACGACCAGCAGGAGCAAAACAAAAGTTATCTACTACAAAAACATCTTCAGAAAAGAAACAAGAAGGAGGGACAGGAGGGTGCCTACTAGGATTGCAATTCATAGATATGTTCAATCCTCCTTCTACCATCTGTTCCACTCAGGGCTTGATCAAGCACTCCTCAACTGCTGTGGTGTAGACCACAGGTTCTTCAGAGATCTCATTGAAGTCTTTGCTCCAGTTATGACAAGTATACCCTCAACAACAACAAGGTTGTAGAGATTGTTACTTGCCATTCCAGTAGAAAGCCAGAGCAAAAGAGGAGGGAAGTCAATGCAATCTGTGCTATTGGGATGGTCCTCTATTGGTTCAGGACAAGAGGATCTGTTGCAAGATCAACTGCCATGGCATCTAGGTTGACATCCACAGTGATGTACAAGTGGATCAAGATTTCCAGGAGAGTGCTCCTTCTTCCTTGTCCTTCACAAACATCCACATGCCATGGTGAAGTGTTCAAAATAAGAAAGAAGTGGATGATTATATTCATGCCATTGCTGGAAACAAGTACTATCCACCAAGGCTTGGAGATCAACGCATTTGGGCTGCAGCTGATGGACTCAAGAATGTCATTCATCAAGCATCCCAAGACTGGTACAAACAAAGAGCATTCTAAAACACCTGGAAAGAAAACACCTTCATAGACAGTATCTTTCTCTTTGCCCCTGATGGAAGGATCAGGATTTCAGTCTTCAACTGCCCAGGGGCCTGGTAGGACAGCACCATCTCTGATCATGGTGTCTACCAAAGGCTTGAGCAGGTCCCCGACCACTTCAGAGCAAAGGTTGTGGTGGATTCAGCCTTTGCCTGAAGGAAAAGGAGCATATCCTAATCAAGAGCTCACATAACAACCCTGAGAAGGACAACCTTCTTCTGTTGAATAGGGATGTCATGTCCTTGAGACAGATGTCTGAATGGGGCATGAGGATGATTCAAGGACAGTTCCTAAGGATCAAAGACCCAATGATCTTTGAAGACCATGGTGGAGAGAGGAGGATCATCAAGAACCTACTCATCAACTTGTACAACTTTGAGTACATGGCAATTGATTCACTCACAACAGGATCCCCTATGGTGAAAAGGAGCAATGGTTGGTTTCAATAGGCTGTGTTTAGTGCTTTGTTTGATCAGTACTCTTGCAATATGGGGAGTATCATCCAAGTAGTGAACTGTGTAGGGGGTGAGAACAAGCTGCAAGCTGTATCAGTTTCCTTTTCATTTTTGTGTATTGTATAAATGTGGCTCAAAAATTGATGATCCAATTGTCAATTTTGGGCCCTTGTTTTTGCATGTAATGACTAGTTTGACTTTAAAAGCTATTCACATTGATGATAATACATGTGCTCAGTACTACCAGTATTTTTTGGTGAATTTTTTAATCCCCACCACAGTTGTGCGAGCAAAATAGTTTCACTCCCATGTACACTGTAGCCCAGTAGAAGTCAAATTTTAATCCCGCAAGCCATTGCATAGTAAAAAGATAGCCCAAAATTGACACACAGTGGTAAAGCATGTAGAAACTTAACTAAGCGTCAACTTGCTGTAACAGCTATGTTGGTCCTAATGGAAGCTTAAGTATGGCAAGCACATGAATGAAAAGCCAATTTAAAGAGTTTTCTGGTTGTATGGGGGAGTTGGGGGTTCCTAGTGGTATTTATTGAAATTTGTGTATGTATATGGAGCATAAAAAATGTATGATTAAATTGGCTATTTTTGAATTGCCATGGATATGATACCCTTCTTGAGCTAGCCTTGTTTGCTAGCCACATTTGTTAATACATAGCAATGTAATTTTATACAATGATTTATACTGTAATGAATACGAGTTCACAATTATACTGTAATGAAGACAAGTCTATGATACACTAGTACATGTTTATGCCAATGTAAATACATCAGGAGGCAGGAGGCCTTAAGAATGGTAAGGAGGACCATTGTTGCTGCTGTTGCTCTGCCACTGTTGGAAATGATTCATAGCCATTCCCAGAGCATCCACCCACATCTGATTAGTCTCCTTGGCTATTTCACTAGTCTCTCTAGCTCTCTCACAGTTCTACTTGTCTCTTTCTTACTAGCTCTTAAGGTACTCATTGAAGGCTGCAGCATCTGGAACACTGGATTTCTTCTGCTACTGATTCTTGGGAGTAGGAGTGAATTCTACAAGAGATAGTGTCAACATCAACAATTCAGCAGTAAATGCTCCTCCAGCACCAGCAAGAACAGTCAATGCTCCTCTAGCATCAGTGGCAGTCAGTTTGGCTCCTCCAGTCAATGCTTCAGCTGAAGCTAAACCAGTTGAGTTGATGCTTCAGACGGGGGCTCCTGACTCTTAATGAAGCCTTGCTCCAGATCAAAGTCCTCCTCTCCAGTACCAAGATTTTCCTTTTGACCAATCAAGATATGCGCCTTGCATGCCATCTTAACATACTTGTCTGGGATGTTTAAATTTCTGGTTGAGCTCTCAATCCTCTTCAAAGCGGCATACTTAGTCCTTGATACATACTTTGCCACAATGCCATCCAAATCATCTGTACGAATTGGGAGCTTCTCCAGTATTGATCCCTTAAGAACCGTAAGCTCATCCTTGAAGTAGTTTGCTACACCTGCCTTGTAGCTGGCGGTTGCCATTGTTCTTGTTCTTGTTTAGGATACCTGTGACTTAATTTTGTCAAGTTCTGTCTTACTACTACAATTCTGGCAGGCTTTCTGTTGAATCTTACAACTGACTGAAATTTTTGATTCTTTAGTTCAATCATATTTTTTTGCTTTTGGAACTGGTCAAATCATCAGTTCCAAAAGTAATAAAATTTGTTGTAGATGTAATAAATTTTTGGTCTGTCAGTCTATCAAAAGCAGTACATTTGTAATAATGGGAATGTCCCAATAGGTCATTCCTGCATACATAATAGTAAATCCACATGTTTGCAGGAATGTTTTTGATAGTATTGCAGACATGACAGGCTTGCTGAAAGTAAACAATTTCCCCCTCTTTTTGGGAATTTGAAATCCTATCGTATAGCGTGGGCCAAGCAAAAGAACACGGTTATAACCGTACATTAGCAATTAAAGATATACGTAAACGTATATCAGTCAATATTCGTCATACGCCGTACTCCCCCACGCCATTAGAAAGCTCTTTGAATTCTCTTTTCAACCATGTGCTTATCATACTTAAGCGTCCGTTGGGGAAAAAGTTATTGCCCAAACTGTGAGTTCAGGACTTAAACAGTTATACGGTTAAATTATACGTGTGCGTGGATTAGTAGCGGCCATCTAATTACCGTGTTAAGACTGCTTTGACTCAACGGATTTGAGTCCCCCCACAACGGACACATGACTCGTGGGATTAAAAATTTGCATGTGTTTGAAGCCAAAATTGTTGGTTGAGCACGTGCGCGCAAAACTATTTGGTCGCATTAATGTGGGATTCAAAAATTCAGCACGTGCCCGCTGTACACTGCAGTACAAGCCAATTTTTAATCCCATGAGTCATTACACGGGAAAAAGATGGCCACAAATACAAGGTTATAACCGTACATTGGCTGGCCAATGCTATACGATAATTTTAGTGTGCATTTGGTCACAAGATTCCAGTGGCGCCGACAAGATTTAGGCAGCTGAATTTCAAGAGAAGGAGGAGGGCAAGAAGACACACCAGAGGCTCTCCAAAGAGGACAGTCATCAGATGGATAACAGAGGAAGGATGCCAAGAATTACACTCATGGAGATGAATGAATTGCCATTCATCCATTTGTTTGGTTGTGGAGATGAACATGCTCTTCTAAACTGCTGTGGTGCAGATCACTACATCTTTAGGCACCTCCTTTCCCTCTTCAAGACAGTTTTTGATAGATATACTGTGGACAAATAGATACTGCAGATCAGACCTTTTCTCTTCACTAAGAAAGCTGAATCAAAGGTCAATAAGAGGGAGATTACAGCCACCATTGGACTTGTTGCATTAGTCTTGACTTGGTTCAGAACTTGTGGATTGGCAGCAAGGACCTTATCTATGGTGTTTGGCCTTACTTTGATGCTGCTCTATAAATGGTTGAAGTATTCCATGACTGCTATTATTAGACCCCCTTCCAGTGATCAAGAAGTAGAGGCTTATGTGGCAGCAATTGGAAGAAAGAGAGTCTAGGGCAAAACTGATGGCCTCAAACTCAAGCTTCAGCACTCCACCAACTGGGCCATTCAAAGCATGTACTAGTGCATCGTTGATACATAAATTGATAGCATCCTTGTCTTTGTGCCAGATGGAAGAATCCAGATGACCATATAACTGCCCTGGGACTTGGCATGACAGTACCAAGGCCAAGTATGGCATGTATGACAAGATGGAAGCCACATATAACAGGAATGGGGGGAGAATTGTTGCCAATCTTTGAGAAGGTCCTGTATCTTCTTGTCACAATTTTGTTCTTTCCAACATTTGTTTCAGAACCACCACCAACAACAACAACAATTTAAGCCCACAATTAATCCAGACCTTTCCTTTGGAGAAGAACACTTGGAGTATATACTAAACACTCAGATTGACAATCTTCTGGTCACAATGTTGTGTTTCTAGTATCTGTGCCAGGCGCCAATGCCATCAGTCCAAGCCCCCAGTATCAAACCTGCTAGACCTCTCATATGACGAACAAGAATGTCTGGAGTATATGCTACGTAATCAGTTTTAAAGAAGATTCCCCTGCTTTGTCCCCGTGCCCCAGTTCTCCTTTCTCCAGACTGACAGGATCCTCCTCCTGTCCCAACATTGTTGTTTCTGGCATTTGTGCTTGACAACAGCAACACCCACCTAAACCCTAATCTAGATCTTTTAGATCTATCTCCACTCTCTTTGCCCATGCCCTCCCATCTAAACTTAATCCTGCTTGCATTACCATTGAGGCTTGTGGTTGACTCCTTATCCAAACAGAAGCAACACAGGCAACTGCTCCTGTAGTAATACTACTGCAACAACCATTGACACTTTAACCTTCACAAAATATCCACATCACAGCTGTTAACTTCAAAGGGGACCAGCTACACCAAGACCAAGCTGTTTTATTGTGCTGTATTAATCTTTTTGGCTTTTTTTCTTTTGGCATCTGTTTTTGATTTTTCTGTTTTGTGACTAGTACTCTGCCTGCTTCCTTGTTCACTATGTACTACTACTATGACCTGCCTTTATGGCTTGGTAGTGGACTTTGAAATGATCATGGCATGGCTCTCTACCATCATCCAAACTGTGAACCAACTCTTTTTATATTCTTTGAGTCCAGCCCCAGGCCTTCATTGGCTTATCATTATGCACAGAATTGGTCATGCCTCCACAAAACCTCCATGGAGGGAGGTGCCACCCTCAGAGCAAAAAGGAGCATTCTTCTTTCTGGTCAGGAGAAGCAATGGCTCTGGGCAACACCACAGTGCCTCTTCTGGTTCACAAGATTAGTAAACATAAATTCAATATATTTTATAATTTTGGGATACTAGTCACACGGAAGCAATCTCACCACAATTGCTGACAAGCTCCCCTGTTAAGAAGGAGCCAACATATTGGTTCCAAACAACATGCAGTATCACCTGGACACATAATTCCAGCAGTACATACTCAGTACTCATAAATCACAAACCAAGCAAACAGCAAGCAACAAACTAGTTGAGCTTAGTAATTATCATATACGGATATGACAATTTGTCATAAATATATATTAACAGGAATGACCAATTGTCAAATGAAACATCTCAAATGTCTGGAACCATATTGATTTTGATTTTTTTGTGAAAATTTGAATTCTTCAGTCCCCCTTTTTTGATCATGTGATCAATTTTGATCACAAGAAAAAATGTTATCAGATCTGCTGATCACAAAATTGTTAAATTTCTCGATCACAATTGTTTGTGATGAAAATTGATCACATTTTTCTCAATGGACAACAATTCATATAAAGTATGTACAGATGTGAATATGTTAATAATTCATAATACTAGTACTACTACTACTACTAGTAGCATGCACATAACTAGGAAGGCATACTAGTAACCACCTTGTGTAAAATAGTACTGCTACTATTTATTATATTAAGATATCTAGTAATATAGTACGTCCGTTAACTGTTTCTCAACCGGTTTGTACCTGTTTGTACCCCAAAATTTTCGACTCGCAACCTAAAAGGTTTATTCCGTACCACGTCCGGTACAGAAGAAAAAATTAGGCACGTTACATACCTTTTCAACAAATTCGCCCACAAATTTAGAAAACTCCTCCCTCTATTGCTCATTTGACTCATTTGATTTGATATGAGTTGATACCAACAAGCCAGATCCACGTTTTCAAAAAAATGATCAGTTGAAGCGGGAAGGTGGATATCCAAATCGCCAAAAGGACCCCAATTTTGGATAATTCAACCCCGATCATCATCATATCAAACACAATGACCAAAGACCAAAGACCACAACAACGCGATTCTATTTGATCATCATCTGTTATCAATATTGATCACAGATGACAACCAGATGGACTACTGCTGATGATTTTCCATGGACAGATCATAAAGGTGGATGTCCAAATCGCCAAAAGGATCCCAATTTTGGATAATTCAACCCTGATCATCATATCAGAAACGAAGACCAAAGACCATGACAATGGGATTCTATTTGATCATCATCTGTTATCAATATTGATCACCGATGAACACCAGATGAATTTCTGCTGATGATCTTCCATGGACAGATCATAAAGGTGGATATCCAAATCACCAAAAGGACCCCAATTTTGGATGGTTTGACCTCCATCATCATCATATCAGACACGAAGACCAAAGACCACAACAACACGATTCTGTTTGATCATCATCTGTTATCAATATTGATCACAGATGACAACAAGATGGACTGCTGCTGATGTTTTCCATGGACAGATCATAAAGGTGGATGTCCAAATCGCCAAAAGGACCCCAATTTTGGATAATTCAACCCCGATCATCATAATAGTACTAGTAGTCAAACCAGTAACACGCCAAAATAGTAGTAAAACCAGTAACACGAGTACATTTCGTGGAAATGCTGTTGAACCACATGATCAGTTGTCATACAAAGTTGATATATTTGAGG
>CAACVS010000203.1:146574-182108 GCA_900660405.1 Pseudo-nitzschia multistriata | reverse complement strand
TCAAACCAGTAACACGAGTACATTTCGTGGAATTGCTGTTGAACCACATGATCAGTTGTCTGACCAAAATTATTCCAATGACTGTTCCATTGAAAACTTATTTGTTTAACTTATATATCACATTACATGGTCAACAATGAAGAAGGTGATCTTCAGTTTGTTATCAAGTCAAGATATTTATCAGAAGAAGTTCATATCAAGAGAGGATGATGATCAGAAGTTGTCGGAACAGAATCATTCCAATTTTTATCTGATGCATCATCATCTCATCCCGTTCCAAAAATCATTTCAATGCGTGATGTGAATCAAATGAGCTTCATTTTCTTCATTGTCTTGACATCATCTGAACAAACTGCCAAGCGGGGGTGGAACATCGGAAGTTGTCTATCTCAAGACATTCGGTGATTTTGATTTTACAAATGATGCTTCGATTTGACATTTGTTTGTGCATCAGATGATGTTCGCAAGAAGATGATCTTCGCTTGGGATCAAGTCAAGATAATTATCAAATGAAGTTCACGTCAAGATAGGATGATAATCGGAAGTCGTCCATCTCAGGGTCCTTTTGGCGATTTTGATGTTGCACCTTTTTGGTTTAGATGATGTTTTGAAGGAAATAATCTCCACTTGGGATCGAGTCGAGATAATTATTGAATGAAGTTCACGTCAAGATAGGATGGTGATCGGAAGTCATCCATCTCAGGGTCATTTTGGCGATTTTGATGTCCTTTCGGCGATTTTGATGTTGTGCTTTGGTTGAGATGATGTTCCAAAGGAAATGATCTCCACTTGAGATCAAGTCAAGATAATTATCAAATGAAGTTCACGTCAATATAGGATGGTGTTCGGAAGTTGTCCATCTGGGGTCCTTTTGGCGATTTTGATGTCCTTTCGGCGATTTTGATGTTGTGCTTGACTCATCATCATCTCATCCTGTTCCAAAAATCATTTCATTGCGTGATGTGAATCAAATGAGCTTCATTTCATCATCGTCTCAACATCATCTGAACAAATTGCCAAACGGGGGTGGGAAATGGGAACGGAATCATTCCGATTTTCATCTGACTCATCATCATCTCATCCCATTCGGAAAATCATTTCATTGCATGACGTGAAGCAATAGAAGTAATAAGAACTTACTAGATAGCATAGAAATTCTCAAAACATATAATACCATCTGGCGGGGTATATGCATAAGTACCTGCTCAATATGCTTGTCATGGATGGATACCACTAGAAGGGATAACTTCCTCTTCTTAGTCACAGGTAGTAGTAGTAGTAGTACCAGCAGTAAAAGTACTAGTACTACTAGTAGTACTAGTGCCAAAACCACGAAGATGAATAAAAAAGTAGCATGGCTTTGCTTCCTCCTTTTTGGTGTCAGCAATACATAGATTAAAAACATAAATTGAAGCGGGCAGAGAAGGAGAAGGTCAAAATCTGGAAGGGAAGAAATATTGACACCAGTTGATTTGTTCGATGAAAATCATGAATATGTCACTTCTTCACAACAAGAACATAAACACAAAGAAAATACACCAGCACCAAGCACCAAAAACACTGCACCAAGCACCAAGAACCAAGCATCAAGCATCAAGCATCAAGCATCAAGCATCAAGCATCAAGCATCAAGCATTAAGTATTAAGCATTTAGCATTTAGCATTTAGCATTAAATGGCTCAAAAATGAAATACCACAAAGCTTGGCAAGTTTACATCACAACCGTCAAACTTTGGCAAGGAAAAACTGGTTAGGTACGGGCATTCTTGGTATATTAATGGGGAGAAAAAGTACAAATGGCCTCTCAACAAGATATTTCTTTCTTGCTTGTCCTTGTTTTCACAGCTGATAGTATGAACTATTGGAGAAAAACAGGAAAAAAATGTTTCGACATCTTTGTCRGGAAATTGAATCACTACAAAATCAACCACAATCCAGCAAGGTTTTGGAGGAGTCGCTACAAAAAAGATTTTTGCAGGAAGACAGTGTCATTGACATCAATAGGTATGATGGTAAGGATGGTGAGGAGGAGTCGGATGACGATGACGAATGCTACATCGACCCATTGATTAGGGATGAATGGAAAAACAACCACGGTGAATTGGAATGCACACAGGTTGAGGGGGTTTAAGGATTATCTGCAGTACAAAAAAATGGTAGCTGAACTTTATTAAAAAAGAATGGAATCTAATGCACCTAAAATGGTGTCAAAAAAAACAAATGCATGAATCTCGCTGGACCTTTCGAAACAACCAAACATTTAAAATTTAATTGAAATAATCAAAAATGTGATTTGAACACTTGTACCATACRATTCTAGCTGCACCTGTTGAGAGAACCAAACATTTCAAATTTAATTGAAAAAATCAAAAAGTGATTCGAAAACTTGTACCATGGGATTCTAATGTACCACAAAAACATGAACTCAACCACACCAAAATAGAATTGAAATAAATTAGAAATTTACTCAATCTTTTCTACCATGGAATTAAAAAATACAATTTGCGATCCCAATATGCAAACGTGAATAAAAATAAATTGGCACCACGTGACTTGACATTTTGACAGCAGCCATCAGGTGACTTTCAAAATTAATTCTCAACCCACGACTCATCGAATATTTTTTTTTTTAAATTAATTGACAAGTGAGGTAGTAAGTCCGGTCGGGAATCGCAACCCATGTGTTATGTTCACTCACAAAATATGTTCATTCAGGGGTTGAGAATAGGTACAAACCCCGGAAATTTACAAGAAAAAAAGGGGTCAAAAAACAGTTAACAGACGTAATCACAGGACTAGTACTACTAATTCTACAAAAATCAGTTTAAAGTTGTGATCAAGATTGATCACCAAAAAACGATCACAAATTTGTTGTTTCTGATCACATTTTTTTGTGATCAAAACCTATCACAATTTTTGGTACCAGTTGGGGGCCTGGAAATCTAATTATTCCCCCCAAATTGAAATTGACATGGTTCCTTTCGAGTCGTTTTCATAAAAATCAAAATTAACAAAAATCAAAATTCATGCGAGTCTCCTGCATGGATACATATGTATAATACAGTAACTTCATACCTACAAATAAGTTTCAATGAACAAAACAACTGAGAACGACAACAACCACAGATTGCAGAAAACAACATCATAAAAACATCACTCCGAAGACTGTCCCCTCCTCGCCGTTGTTGAACCACAACAAAGCAAGGTATTTTGGCAGCTCACTAAACAGTACGTACCGTAATCCATTGTTTTGCACACATTACATTACGGTATTCACATCACCTTACGTATTATTTGTATTCCAACGCTATCATCGCTATCATAGGAGAAATAAGTTTGCAGTAACACATACTTATACAAGCAGAAATTTAGATCAACAGCGTTATCATGGTGCGTAACTCAGTACACATTGCCATCGTCTAGTGTTCGCAAAAGCGTGTCTTAAATGACAACTATTGACTCTAATCTTTTCTCTCGTACATCGTTCTACCAGTCTGGAGCCTGGGCGAAAGGTGCAAACAAGGCAGTCGTTGATGCACCCTCAGGTGGTCGCGTAGGTGGAAGCGAGGGCAGCAACAACAGTAATCGTCGAAATTTCAACAATAACTCTGGCGACAGAGGAGACAATTTTGGACGAGGAGGAAGAGGACGTGGCCGCGGCGGTGGTCGCGGTGGTGGGAGAGGTCGCGGTCGAAACAACTTCGACAGCAACAATGGAGGACGCGGCGGAAGAGGGCGTGGGCGAAACAACTTCGACGGTCACAACAAAAACAATCGTGGTGGTCAGAACAATAAAGGGTCGAACCACCAACGGATCGTCATTAAAGATGTTCAGCTCCTCGAACTCACCGGTATCGGTAGCACTCCATCTCAACAAGCTGTGAAACGAATCTCGGCGAAGATTTTAATGATGGCTCGAACTAAATATATCGAAGCGCCTACTCCGGATGCAAATGGCGTCGAAGTGTTCAATCCCCACGAAGAATGTCAATGGACTGACGAGAACCGTGCCGAAACGATCAATCAGAGTTCGATGCGAGTGATGGAATTAGGAGATGTTTCTAAGAATCCTAACTCTAAATCAAAAAACAAAGAAACTGCACCACCTCTGGAGGAGTGTAAGCCACTGGAAATCAATGAGGAAACTAGATGGAAATCGAAGGCGATGAATAACTCTGCAACATCTAAAACCGAAGATTCGAAGACCGAACAATTTAGCAGCATGGAACTGGTGAACAAAGGTCTTCTGATTCTAAACAAAATTTCTTGGACTACGATGGATCGTTTGACTAAGCAGTTTCAGGAAGAGACCAAATTGGTCGAGAACGACGAAGTTCGAAAAGAGATCATCACAATCATTATTCGGAAGGCTCAAACCGAACAGCATTTTGGACCCATGTATGCGCAATTGTGTTCGATTATTAGCAAGGAATTCAAACCCTTTAAAAGGGATTTGTTAGAGAAATGTCAAGGAGAATTCGAAATGGAAACAGCGGACAAGATTTCACTTGCAACAAAAACAGCCGATGGAACTCCAATGGACGAGGAAGAAGTTCAGTATCATTCGACGCTAATCCGGAAAGCATATGTTGGTCACATCAAGTTTTTAGGTGAATTGTATTTACGAGATGTTGTCAAGTTGTCCGTCATGACATACTGTCTAGATGAGCTTTTGAAAGATGAATCAAACGAAGAAAATTTGGAATGCTTTGCACATCTGATGACAACTATGGGCGAGAAACTGGTTGGTCATACTAGGAAGAAAAACAACAAGCCGTTCGACTGGGGCCCGGTCGAAACGTTGCAGAAGTCTCCAAATATCTCGAATCGAATCAAGTTTATGCTGCAGGATCTCGTTGAACTGAAAAATAGAGGTAAGCTATTCTGTTTGAGTTTGCAACGGTGAGAGTAAAAATAACTTGTGAGCACACCACCACTTACACCTGATTTCTTTTATTCTGTTTGCACCTTCTTTATTTGTATCTGCAGGCTGGGTGCAAAGGCGGAAGTTGGAGACGGCGAAGTCTATCGCGGATCTACATAAAGAGCTTGCGAAGGAAAAGAAGAATCAACGGAGGAATAGTTCTCTGAACATCTCAACTAGTCAGTCTAACCTAAGAAGAGTCAATAGTGTAACAGCCCCCTCCATGGATGGTGACGGATTTATGGAAGTCTCACGAGCAACCATGAAGAAAGTCGGAAGTAAACAAAATGTTTCTGAGAATGCATCTGCTGCGCCTTCCATACCCAAGGGACAGAAAATGCGCCGAGCTCAAAGCACTCCAGCAGGACTATCTACAGGGTATACGATTGGAACCCCATCCTCGACGCCAATAAAGCAAAAAAATGTGACCTACAATAACATGTCCAATGCACCATCACTTCCTACAACAGTCTCTCCTGAACGACCAATTGTGTTATCGGTCGATCAGTGCCAATCTAAGATGAAGAGTGTCTTAAAAGAATACTTTGTTGGCGGTGATACTGCAGATGCAGTTTTGTCAGTTCATGAAATGATTCAAGCCGGTAGTGAGGGGTCGATTGAAAGAGGAGCTAAGTCCTTTGAAGCGGGGGTGCTTATGGTCATGGAAATGAAAGAAGCTGATGTCAAGCAATTTTTGACTGTTCTAGAATCATGTGTAAAAGAGTCGAAGATCGAAAAAGAATCAATTGTTCAAGGTTTGAACGATCCCCTCGAATTTTTAAGAGATATTCAAATCGATGCACCACTAGCTGCTAGTCATGTGTCTCTTATTATTTCTGAGCTGATCAACTGGAATACGATTTCCTTGGACGTTTTGCTGGGTGCCCCGGAGTTCTTCAAAACCGAAGGGAAAGCCGCAGCGTTGGCCATCGAAATTCTTAAGAAGAACAACGGAGGCGAGCCCTCGGACAAAGACCTCACTGTCGTCGAAAGTCTTATGACCGAGGGTGACAAGGAAGTCCATTCCTCTGCGAAAGTCATGTTCAGTGCTCTATGATGATATTGCTCAACATCTTTTTGTCATGAACGTTAATTACTATGTACAACCATGACATAAATATCATGTTCCTACTCTTCACGGCCAGTCTAATTAATACGTATTATGAAAAGACCACCAAAAGATAGTTTCAAGCAAATAATATTATTTCTTTCTTGAGAATGATATAATGTTAGATCCATGATCTGAACTTTACTTGTACTGAATCTCCCGAGAAAGCATCAAACACAATGCATTTTCAACAGATCTTCCGTTTTTCTGCCCTTCATGTTAGAGGATTTTCTTGGACCATAATTTTTTAACATTCAGCAGATGTGTAAAAATCACTCGTACGGTACCGTACGATTGACCAAGGCCTTCTGGCATCCAAACCAGCATGGTGACACCCCCTTCTGAAGTGGGAAATCCTCCTCCCTGGCCTTAATTCAAGCAATCTAACCACATGAGCAAAGCATTATAACCATGTTTCCTACCCTCCTGTCCCCAGCTGCTGGCAGTTGGCCTCAGCTAGATCCATTCCCAGTTCTTATAGACCAGAACTATCTTCCAGTGTTGAAGCTGTTGTTGGTTCCAATATTTGTGCTGGAAAGCAACAACAACAACCCCAGCCATAAGTATTCAACTAAAACCTATCCTATAAATAACAACACCTGGGGTATGTGCTACATCATACTCAATTTTAAAGAAGATTCACCAGCCTCATCTCCATGAAGTTCCAGTATTATTTATGGACCACCAAAAGATAATTCCTGTGAGGATGTTGTTGTTTCCAACATTTGTTTTGGACAGCAACAACAACCCCAGCCCATTTGAGGCAATACAATCATAATTTTGCTGATGTGATCAGCAGCATCTTTCCCCATATCCCAGCTCCTGCTGGATCCATCCCCAGTTCTTAAGGACCAGAACCAGTGTATTCCGGTCACCATGTTGCTGTTTCCAACATTTGTGCCAGAAAGCAACAACAAAAACCCCAGCCCCAGTATTCAACCAAGACCTATGATTTGAAGAACAAAGTCTGAAGTATATGCTACATCATACTCAGTTTTAAAGAAGATTCCCCAGCATCTCCATGCAGTTCCACCAGTATTCTTTACAGACCCTAAGAAGATATTCCGGTCATGATGTTGTTGTTTCTGACATTAAATTTGGACAACAACAACAACCCCAGCACCCAGTATTCAACCAACCTGATGAGATCAGTATCCCCCTAGCTGTATACAGTTTGCCTCAGCTGGCTCTATCCCAGGTCTTAAGGGCTGGGAACAGATTCTGGTCATGAGGTTGTTGTTTCTGGCACTCGTGCCAAGCAGCAGCAGCAACAACAACCCCAGCCCTCAGTATCTACCAGATCTTAGTATCAATCTATCCCCAGTTCTTTTCTCCTTCAAGAAGATGTTCCACAAACAGTTGCTCCCTTTGGTTGTTTGGCCCAGCTGTTACTTGAAAAATTAAACATTAGTTCAGTTTTATCTTTTTTTTAATTATTATTTTTAAAAAAATGACCACTCCAACACCTGTGTCTTTTTACACTGCATGGATGCTTGCCTTTATTGGATTGTTGGCGGTGTGCTTGGCACTCATTTCCTTGATCACTGCAGTGTGACTTGCCTTTGGGCTTGGCAGTGCCCTTTGAAATGATAATGACATGGTTCTTATCCATCCAAACTGTGAACCACCTATTTCTAGTACTAATGTTCCTTTATTCTGTTCATATATTTTCTTCTCTTTATCCCCGACAGTGCACTGATCCATTCTGGGCAATTGAGAGAAACAATCCGCAAGAACATTCTGCTTGCCGGGAATGTAAACCCGTTTGATATCAAAGCCCTCAAGTGACAGCTTCCATCTTAGAACTTGTGACTGTGAAAGTGTCCTGAAAATAAGGTTTTTATGATCAATAGATGTTGATGTGGCCACCGTATAGCATATTTCAATACTCCTTGAGACAAAGGACAACTGCTAGGAGTTCCTTTTCCATTGTGGTGTAATTCCGTTGGGTTTTGTTGAGCTTCTTTGACCAATATGCAATTGGTCTGTTATTTTGGAGTATTGCTGCTCCGAGTTGATAGTCAGAAGCGTCAGTGTAGATGTCAAAGTCAACTTCCAAATCTGCAAAGGTGTGATAACATCATAAGCAAGCAGAGCTTTCATTTCTTGGAAGGCTTGGTCACACTGTGGTGTCCAGATGTAAGGACCAGAGCCAGTGAGGGTTGTTAGTGGGGCAAGTACATGCAATTTCCTTGGCCACATGGACTTGTAATAATTCACAGCTCCCAGGAAAGATCAAACCTGCTGTTGATTCTGTGGGATGCCCATCTTCAGGATTCCATCTACCTTCTTTTGCCATGGCTTAACACCAGCTGGGGTGAGCCAATATCCCAGGAAATCAGATTCCTTTACTGCCCATTCACATTTCAGTGGGTTGCATTTCATTCCATTCTGTGCAAGGCGCTGGAGGACTGGATCCACTAGGGAAAGATGCTGAGTGAAAGGGCCACGAGACCATATTCCCATATCATCAAAATAGACTTCAATGTCTAAACCAAACAGGATCTTAGTGATGAATGCTTGGGTATAGTCTGGAGATGATTTAAGGCCCATTGGCAATCGCAGGCATCTGTAGTTACCATGTATGGTAGTGAGTGTGCATATCTTCTGGCTTTCCTCATCCAGTTCAAAGCAGTAAAACATGATAGATAAATCAATCTTAGTGAAATGGTCGTAGTGTTGCCTTTGGTTCATGATGTCCTGGATTCTGGGGAGGTTAAACTGAGGTCTCTTGATCCTCTTGTTTAACTCTCTGAGATCGACAAGCCATCTGACTCGTCCATCCTTTTTTGGAATGATAAAGGCCAGAAAGCCCCATTCGGAATTGCCTGTAGGAGCAATCACTCCTTCATCTACCAGATATTGGCACTCCTTTTCGAACACCTTCTGGTGTCGGTAGGGAACTGGGTATGGTCTTATGTAAACTGGTTTGGCATTGTCTAGGAGATCAATGTGGATCCTTTTACTATGAGGATATCTGCCAAGTTTGCCATCAAACAACTCCTGGTGTTTGGTTAGCATCTTCTTGAATGCTAGTCTTTCTGTGTTGGTCATGTGCTCCTGGTGGTTTGCAACCTCTTCCAGAGTGACTCCCTGGTATTTTGCATCCAGTATTTTATTGAGCTCTGTTCCATTGGTTCTGGCAGTGCCGGTTGGGCCTGCTAAATAACTGTCCAAACTGGCTGCGTGTCTGCAGTCTTGTTGTCAGCAGCTTGGGGGGAGTAGATGAAACTCTAGGAATCCACCATCCAGGAGTTCATCATCCTCTGCCAGCCACATGGCTTTGGCCACTTGCTGGGGGTCATTGAAATGATCTATTGGCTTCATCCCTATGGTTGAATCCAACCATTTAATGGTGTGCTTGGAGAAGCAGAGATCTATCCTGGTCATTTGTAGGAAGTCTCTTCCAAGAATCATATCATAGTTGCAAGGAGCTGAGAAGAGCCTTGCATTGATTCCTTTCATGTATTTGCCATTGCCAAACTCTGGCAATCGTATCTGTGATATGAACACATATCTGGAGGTGTTGAAGCTTCCTTGAGCCGTTGTGGTGACTGAGCTGGTTTTATCCATGAAGGGGACTGTTCCTGGTGGAAGGCAACGCTCGTGAATTAGACACATAGTACTTCCACTGTCCAAAAGAACTTTGAATGTTTGCATTGTTAGTAGGTCTTGGATTGTTTTGCAGACAAGTATGACTGCTGGTAGCAAGTCTGGATTCAGAGCTCTCAAGGTGACTGCCGTAGGATTCTTAAGAGCTTCTTCACTATCAAGACCAAAGAAGTCAAGGCTCTTTTCTGGTGAGTGAGTGGATGGTGTTGGAGGCAATGCAAAGAAAGCTTCTGCTTCTGCTTCTTTTACTGGGTTTGGTCACCACTGCTGGTTAGGTCCCTGAAATCTGACTGTTGATCCTGCGTTGCTGTTGGATTGTAGGGAGACATGGCTCGGGGGACCTCCACTGGAGCTGGATCCATTCTGTGTTTGTGTAAGCTGATACGTCTGGGGTTGACTCGGAGAGTGTTGTTGGATTTGAGTTAGTTGGCCACGTTCATCAATACAGAGGGTGTAGGTACCTGGTGTAAACGTCCTACTGTTTGAATTTGTATTTGAGCTTCCCTGATGCGACTGATTCCTCCGGTTATTACTGTTGCTATTTCTCTGACTGTCTCCTTGGTAGTTGTTACCCTTCCTGTTGAGTGGACATTCTCCCCAACTATGCTCTCCATTGTACTTCCTGCAGGGCCTTGCATTGAACCTATTCTGCCTTTCATTTTCTTGGTTGTTGCTGTAGTTGATGTTAGTGTTACTGTTGGTGTTGTGTCTTCTTTGCTTTCCACTCCTTCCTCTTTCCTCTTCATTTGCTGGTCTCTTCCTCAATTGATTTCTTTCATTCTTGTCTGCAAGTCCCTTCTGCTCTGTCATGAACTTGACTATTTGCTGAGGTGACTCATTGAGGATATCTTTCCTGCAACTGATATATTTGTCTTGCCAAACGCTGGGGAAGGACTTAAAAAGAATCTCCTTGATCTCCCTCTGGGACAGGGGATCCCTAATACCATGTAAGAGGTTGGCTCTGTTGCAGCAGATGAGGATGCTCTCTGCATGAGCTTGGCAAGTGATTCCATGGGGCTTCCGAATGGCATCTGATTGTAAGTATTCAACAGCATCATCTCTGGCTTGTTTCGAAGGTGCAAAGAATTCTCTGAAGGAGGCGAGGGCCTGTTTCCATTGCTCCTTAGTGTTTCTCCCTATTCTCAATCTGTCAGAGCCTTTCCACATGTTATTCCAGTTCTGTCTCGGTCGATGGGCCAAGACCATTACCCATTTCTGATCTATCTGTCCATCCGTTAATTGCAAATCATCTATTGCATCCTCAAAGTCTTCCTGATTATGGAATAATTCCTGTACACCATATTGACCTGAGAAAACTGAGTAATTTCTCTTTGGTCTCATAGCAGAGATTTGGATTGTTCTTAGATTTGCTCCTCTTCCGGTGGTCTCTGTTCTGGCTGGATGATCCACAAAAAGGGTAACCTTCTCAATGTCACTCTTCTTGAAGTTATTCTCAAGGCTGAGGCATGATTGATGTGAATATTGATGTTGTTTGGAAGAGGAGTTGGTGTTTTTGTTTGGTTTCACCATGGTCGATTCACTTATTTGGTTGTTTTTCTTAAGCGATGATTAATTTGATACACGTCAAAACGGGGTAGTAATTACTGTGCACAAAATACGTGTACTCATAGTATGTTTAAGTGTATAAGAATTGAAATTATAAGATTAAAGATTATTGAGCGCATTCACGAGAATTCCAGAGTTCAGATTAGATCCTCTTGTAGATCTGGTACTGGTGATTCTACATGGGGGCTCTTCTATTCCGGACTCGTGACATCTTTGTTCTTCATAAAGTATTCTCGAATCATAGCTTGAGTATCTTGGACCTCTTAGGATCCTTGGTACGATGTATATGTATGAATAGTACCTCATGATGTGTAGGTAGGAATGGTACGTCCATCCATTCTGAGGGAGCATCGTATGTACGTATGCTTCCAATACAGTACATATGTATATTTCCAATACAGTACGTACGTATCTGTTGCACTCCATCTGAGTCCAGCCTCAAGCCTTAATTGTCTTGTCAGTATTCATAGAAACATGGTTGCACCTCCACAAAACCACCTCCAAGGGAGGCCCTGCCCCTTGGAGCAGCTAGGAGCATCCATCTCCCTAGTCCAGAGAAGCTATGGTTCTGGCCATATAGTCCCTCTTCTAGTTCACTGGGTTAAATGTAATATAAAGATTTTTTAAAATCAGTGTGCTCCTATGCATGTATCAGTGTTCTCCATATCAGCATACTCTGTATCAGCAGTGTCCTTGGTGGTACCAGCTTACTCCATATCAGCACAGTCCTTTGTATCAATGTCCTTCTTATCAGTGCCCTTTGTGTCAGTGTCCTTTGCATCAGCATACTCTGTATCAGTGCACTCCTCCATTTCAGTGTCTTGCCCAAAATTGGTTGATTGTTGTTTTTTGGAACAATCAACAATGTTAAACTTGTCTTGTGTTACAAAGTCATCTGCCAGTGGATTCAAGATTCCATTATGTTTACTGCTACTATGGTAACACACTTCACTTGTGTGATACACTTCCTTTGCTGTTCTTGTGACAGCATGCTCCACACTGGTGATGAAATGATCACTTTTATGATGAAGATGCTCTCTTTCTGTCATAGCTGGCTGGTCAGTAGCCATATTAGCTCGGCACTACACCCTTCAGACAGATTGGTCTGTGATGCCTCAATTTTGATTGACTTGAATGGTAAAAGGTTGTTTGTTGATTTTTGTCTGCAACAACCATTTGCATGAGTATAGGAAGCCTCTGTACATTGGCCCCTTGAGTAAGGGAAGTGTCAACAGGCAAGATCCTTGGAGTACAAGGTCATGAACAGTCATTAATGGGTGTTTTGTTTGAGTGTAGGAAGTCTCTGCATGTCAGTCCTTTGCATATGATCATCAAACAAAAATCATTCACACATCAGTCCCTTGAGTATCTGCAAACAAAGCAACCATTCACATGAGTATAGGAAGCCTCAGCACTCTGGCCTGTTTAATAGGAAGATCCACACCTATGTACTTACAGTACATATATCCACCCATAATTCAGGAAACACAACATCCCATAGGTACCTTACATATGATCAGGGACTCCTGCATAGTACAGTACAGTATGTAGTTGTTGTTACTCAGGGTCATGCATTGATCATCCAGCAATACCGGTACTTGTAACCACCTCTCATCTCTTGCAGGTACTGGTACAACATTGAGTCATTCCTGCATACACATACACATCAATGTATGTTGGAATGTTTCCAGTAGTACCAAAAAGACACAGCAGGCATGCTGAAAATACATATTTCCCCCCATTTTGGGAATTTAGAACCCCATTCCTCATGGCAGGCATATTCATTCCTCATCCAAAACAGTCTTCATCTCCACTAGTGCAACTCTGAAATAGTCTCCATCTACGCTAGCATGACAGTCACATTCCTCCTCTGAAACAGTCTCCGTCCTCACTATTTGAAAATTGTTGATTCCTACTTCACAGCAAAATGTCTCCTCAGTTGGTTTTAATTGCATGGACAGCCACCCTTGAGGAGGAAACATGCCATTGACTCACCCCTGATGACAGGTGCCATAGGGACAGATGGATGCCTAGGATTGCACTCATGGGGATGAAGGCATCCCCATTCATCTACCTCTTTGGGTCTAGTGATGACCAGAATCTGCTAGTAAAGTTGCTTTGGTGTCAACCACAGAGTTTTTAGTAGTAGGCATCTCCTCTCCCTCTTTGAGTCAGTCTTTGATAGATTTACTGTGGACAAACACACCCAGCAGATCAGACCCTGTCTCTTCACTAAGAACAGCAAACCAAAGGGCAGTAAGAGGATCATTACTGCTACCATTGGACTTGCATTGGTCTTGACTTGGTTCAGAACTTGTGGATCAGCAGCAAGGACCATATCTACCGTGTTTGGCCTCACTTCAACACCCCTCTATACTGAGTGGTTGAATTATTCCCAGATAGTTCTTCTTTATGTATTACAAAATTATCCAACTGCTAGTATTATTAGGCCCCAAGGTGACAAAGAAGGGGAAGCATATTTGGCAGCAATTGGACAAAAGTCTCCTTTTTTGGAACTAATAGGGACTGGGGTACAGTTGGTGGCCTCAAAGTCAAGCTCCGACACTCCACCAACTGGGCAATTCAAAACATTTACTACAACTCTTGGGTCTGTGACACATACATTAATAGCATCCTTGTCTTTGCGCTAGACAAAAGAATCTGGATGACCTCGGCATGACAGTATGGTACCATGGCTGAGTATGACATACATGACAAGATAGAATCCATATATTGTATCATATAGAGTTGGCCAGCAAATGTACAATTTAATCATACTACATCTTGGGCCATCTAGTAATTACTGTGTAACGACTCGTGGGAATAAAAAATTCACTTTGTACTACCACCACAGCAATTACACGTGGGAGCAAAAGTATTTTGCACATGCGCAAAACTATTTGGTTGCATGTATGTGGGATTCAAAAATTCAGCACATGCCCCACTGTATCGGTAGTACAAGTTAAATTTTTAATCCCATGAGTCATTACACAGTAATTTGATAGCCCAAAATTGACGCACAGTACAAAAAACATGTAGGGCAATAGGAGAGGTTCAACTCACTCAAATAGCTATAACTTTTTCCCCAACAGGCGCTTCAGTATGGAAAACACATGGTTAAGAAGAGAATTCAAAGAGCTTTCTACTAAGGCCGTGGGGGAGAATGGCGTCCAATAAATACTGATCGATATACGTGTCTTTACACCTAAAATGAAAAAATGTACGATTATTTTGGCCAGAAAAATGTGGCCACACCTATAAGATAGCGTGGGCCAAGCAAAAAAGATGACCCAGTCGTATATTAGCAATGCTAGATATATGTACACGTATACCAATCAATACTTATCAAACGCCCTACTCCCCAATACGGTTAGAAAGAAGCTCTTAAATATGGCTTTCCATTTATGTACTTACCATACTCAAGCGTCCGTTGGGGACAAAGTTATAGCTGTTAAAGTGAGTTGACCGTCACTTAATGCCCTACATGCTTTTTGTACTGTGGATTGATTTTGGGCCATCTAATTACTGTGTAATGACTCGTGGGTTTAAAATTTGACTTGTACTAGGCCTACAGCATGCATGTGCAACCAAACCTACTATTCTGGTTGCACAAATGTGGGATTCAAAATTATTTGGTCGCATGACTGGTGGGAATAAAATTTGAGCTGTACCAGTAGTACATCCGGTACAAGTACTAAGCACTTGCAAAAAGATAGCCCGTAATCTAAAACTGGGACGGTATATTAGCTGGCCAATGCTATACGATAACATGGATGGAGGGAGAGATGTTGTGGATTCTGCTTTTAAGGTGAAAGGCACAGATTATCTCATTTGGAGTCAACAAAATGACCCAGGTACCTTCAATATTATGGCCAAGAACACCTAGGCTGTAGTAACTAATAGGCAAGCAATGGCTGTCTCCCAGTAATCTGAATGGGGCAAGGGTAATTCCCAAGGATGAAGGAGAGGCTCACACTGGAAGAACTTGGGGATAGGAAGATTATCCTAAACCTCTTGTTATTGTTATAACTATCAATGCAGCACTGGTGTGGGCATCAATTAGATCCTCAACACCTTCATGAGTGATACTAGTGGATTTGAATCCTTTGAGGAGCTGAGGGAATCCTATGGGCAAAGACAGATAGGATACTTTTCTTATGGACTTGAGCCCAGTGGAGACAAGAATAGTCTGTTTCCCAGCTTGTTCTGATGTGTTCTTTTGACCAAACAATGAGATCATTGCTTGTTGTTTCAAACAGCAAGAGCGGCTTTTTGGATTGTTATAAACATGACAAGAGCAGATTAAATATTGTTGGATTGTTGGTAATTTCAATGGTTGAGATGATTGTTGTTTGGTTGTGTTCAGTGCTTTCATGGAAGATTAATAGTAGTAGCGACTATAGGGACTATAGCAACTATAGCAATCACAGTTTTATGAATGATTTAGTATGAACTAAAATGAAGCCTAAAACAGGAACCCACACACAATACACCTTGTTGTTTAAATTCCTTCTTCCATAGTTTTACCATGATGCTTGGGTTCCTCCTTGGCAACTGCAATAATACCCTATTGCTGTTGCCGAGCAATTGCCTCCTGTTGCTTTTGCAATGAATGCTAAGCAATATCTTGCTGATTCTTCATAGACATCTATCATGGATGCAAAATTTGTGTTCTTGCTGCTGCTGCTTCTGCTGCTTGCGGACACTCTTGAATAAGATGGTTTGACTGGAGGTCATTGATAGTGGTGAGGAGTGCTTTGGAGAAAAGCTTGGATTGCCAATTGTTGAGGCACAGATTGTCAAGACACTGCTCTTTGTTGAGTTAAATGTAGAGTTCAAGTAGAGCTTTGATGAGGAACAGTATTGATTGTGGGTTGAGTTGCACTTGCTTTTTGGTGAGTTGATGCATTACTATTTGATGCTTGAGTTGGAGCAGTGAGTTAAGTTACTAGTTCAGTCGACACGAGTATCTGGGTCAGCATTTCCTAAGTAAACTGAGTGAGCTGAGTTGATGTTGGCATTTCTTGAGGAAGTTGTGAAGGCTGTTGAAAAGGAGGACTATTGTTGTTGTTTAAAGTGGTGTCATCCTCAATAATAACAAGAATGTGTCCTTCTTCCAAATCAAATTCCTCCTCTCCATGTCCAATGGTAGCCTTCACACCAATCAAATGCTTGATCTCCTTTGCAAGCCTGATTGTGGGAGTTATATTTGGATCTACAGTAGGAATTCCTTTCCTGTGGAGGGAGAAGTACTTCCTGGTGATGGAATCCTTGTCTCTTTCAGTATTCCAGTTTTTTGAATGGCTCTGAAAAAGTAGCTCTCATTAATATGGTCCAATAGGAAGGATCTTCCTCAGGGTCTTCAGCATGCTCATGGCCTCCCTAAGGCTGTAATTGGCGGAGCCATAGCTCCTCCCTCCTCTTATTGGTCCTGGAGCCACTGAAGCTGCAGCTGCAGCTGCAGCTGCCACTGGTGCTGGTGCTGGTGGAGCTATGGTGGTGGATACAGAGGAAGAGGAATCAGTTGAATAGCTCCTTCTTCTTTTTATATGATCAGCAGTGCAGTTGACAATGTGTATCACATATTGGATTTTGTCCTCTCTGTCGAGGGGCCAGCAGCACTGGTGCTCCTCCTCCCCTCTGTCCTCAGCAAGCCACAACAGAAGAATGCTGATACTTGTAGTACGGACGTACTGCTATTACTAGACTAAGTAGAGGGGGCTGCACATCCCAGCCACCATCATGGTCAGCATACTCCTCTTCTCTGGTGATATGTTGTTTGATTTTCCTCCTCTTATTTAATGTGTTCTGCCTCATCTTGTGCAGCATGTTGCATGTGTTTTCCTGTCATTGAGAAAGGAAGCAAAGATACTATTGGTGTTGTTCTTGTTGTTCTTCTTCTTTTAAGGAAGATCGAAATTTTCAGTTTGGCGCCAAGTGACTCTCTTAAGAAGGTACGCCTGCTCACAATATTTAGTCAATAGTTTCAATAAATATTTATGTCAAATACACAGATCTTGGTTGTCATGAGCCCGAGACAATCAGTATCTGTGTCTTTGAGATACTACATTAAAAAAGTCAACCGGTCAAAAAAGACATATTTCAGTGTATGCAGAAAGCGGGAATGACCCATTCCCGCATTCGTATTCCCGACCTGCGCATTAAGAGTTGGTTGTGGTGGTGGCACGCGTTCACCAATCGAAATCATCTCTCATTTTCTTGAAAACTATTGCTTGAATGTTAGAGTACCGTAATCAAAAAATGTATTCCATTGAGGAAGCCGACATCGGGTACGAGTACTCGTACAACTAGTTTGAACACCATACGTCGATCTAGTGTAGTCACTCACTTGTATTAAACGTTGCAGAAGAAACAGAAGCCGGAGGCCAGAGTTCGAACTTCGCATCAACAGTCACTCAACACTGGGAGTAGGTGCAATTTTTACGTACATCTTCAATCTACCTGCAATCCTCGTATGGCAACACACTATGGCGACCGGTAACGGTAGTCCGCGGCCAAGGAACGTGTCGAAATGTCCATTTAAAATGAATGTTGCGTCGTCGTCGTTCCAAAATACATTGCCTTGGACTAGCGATGCCAACAACGATCCAGTTCATCACACCCCTGCGGAACGCAAACCACCACAGAATCAGCTTTTGGAGAGAGTAACTGCACCTATCACAGCGTCGAATCCACGAGGACCCCAACTGAAGAATTCTGCGTCACATCCTGGGACAGAAACAACGGGCAACATCCCGACGGTGACTGCGGTAACTCCGTCAACAAAATCTGAAAATAATGACGACAGCAGAATGTCGGACTCTTTTGCAATGTCAGACATCGACGATAGCAACGACACTTGGAGGAATCATGGAAAATCGTTTCGTGCAAACATCGTACTTGCCGACGAGAGTAATGGAGGAGATTTCTTCGCTCTCAGCGATACTTGTGGCATTGAACGCTACTATCGTGTTGCGGATAGGTAGGAAAGGAAGATAAAATTGCGAAGTTTGGTTGTTTATTTTGTGAAAACGAAGAAGCATGACAAGATATTTTGGATCTCATATTAGTAGTTTGTTTTGGTTTCATTTTGGATAGGGTTCTCGAACAGTTCCTTTCTAGTAATATTACTGAACGCAACGAGTTGATTGACAGTTATCTAGTGGGAAACAGATTGTTTAAATTTCTATCTGTTGTGTTACCCACGCATCAGCAATACTTCTCTCTGGAGCCACGGCTTGAGGAGTTACGACATCGAAGCGAGTCACAGCTGATGGAACTCCTAGAATATGTAGAAGAACTTGAATTAATGATCGACGAAATGGAATATAATCGATATATTTTGAACGACTTAACGCCAACGGAAATATATCGGGCAGGGGGAGGGGACGAAACGTCATCTACAACAAACGAGATATCAATTGACGAAGGGGACGACGTAAAAAGTGATTTTCGTGATGGTGAAAGTTTAAATAAAAGCAACAATAGCAATAGCGACACAATCCAAATTGACAATCCACAGCGGGAGTTTCGGGGCGGAAGTGTGAAAGTGGCAGTCCAAGCAATCGAGGCTTCTCATCAAAAACAAAGACAAAGCAATGATGTCTTAAGCCAGGACGAGATCTTTAAAGAAAGAGTTGCTGCTGTTTTAACGGCAAGAAATAACGCAGAACTTTCAATCAATGCTGGTCAACTAGCTCGGCTTGTATCGAATGGGAACACAAAATTGAAACCGATATCATCAAGGAACACAAACACAAAGAGATTGGATCCTTCATTTGAAAAACATAAGAAAGATACAAATGGAAAGATTCCAGAAATTCTATCCCATGATGGCGAGCTCATTGATAATCAAGGGGTGATTCAATGTGTTGAATCAACGTCAAATGCTTCTCAAGTCGTAAAGAAAGCAATCGAGCAAAATCAATGTGAAGAAGAAACTCGGTACAGATCTTCGAGCAACTCTTTCTTGTCATGGGATGTTGATTTTTCACAGTTCAATGTCTTTTCACCAGAGTCGAAGGATTTCATAGGGCCGGAGCAGAAGAAAACGCACATTGATTTGCTGATGGAAGATCTACCTTCTCCAAAACGAAATCACGTCGAAAGCTCGAAATTGATTCCGAAGATCAAGGAGCCACCTTCGTGCTATCCGCGTAGCGTACGGGTCCATGCCCAAGCTCAAGCTGCCCAATTGTCTTCTTCTTTTGAAAAATCAATAATCAACACGAAGGATCACGAACCAGATCTGTCGCAAGGATTGAGCGAATGCTCGAGCGATATTTTTCACTGCCCCGAAAATCCCAGATCGGATGAAAGGGCACCAGTCAAAACGAAAATAGAGAAACGCATGGAACGTGCAATGGTCTCCAAAAGGAGTCACTACGATAAGCAGGTCGATATGTCTTTTAACATTGCCCATGATGAAGGCTCTTCGATGGTGGAAGCTCAGTCACAGCGGAACTTGCTGAATCAATTTCGTGGTTGCATAAAATCTTTGCTAGATTAGGGAGATATACACGTGCAAATTATTACTTCTTTTTTTGAACATCAATAAAGATTCATCGAAACATCTCAAAATTGTTTAGCGAGTATGTACAACTCTTATTCACTCCAGCAGCTATTTGCTATGAATACTTCTCCAAACGAAAGCTAACTGGCTTCAAAAATTCTTTCACGCCTTTTCCCCCTCTATGGCCTTGAGTAATAAGTCTTGTAAACATATGTTCATTCTGAACCTGGCACTCGGAAGGCAACTCAAACTTCAGATGCAATGATTACTTTTTGGCTCTTGAATGAAACCTGAAGTGGAGAGCCAAAGCAGACAAATAGTTAGTTGTTCTTGATGAAGCAACTGAGTTTTATCCAAGCAACTAGATCAATTATTGTTTTATCAATGTTCTCCTCTCCTTTCTCTAGATCAGGAATAATGCTAATGGTCTTGCAGGTATGTATTCTGCATAAAAGAGTTCAAATGATTTCTATATATCACTGTTTCAGGATATTCTTACGAAAAAAGTTTATCTCAAATATATCAGTCCCACTTTTGGATTGGAACTTGGCGAAGATGAACTAAACGGTTGCGCTATCTTGAAAGACATCACCCAGAAATCAAGTGCTGCCGCCATGTTCTCCACTTACAGATCTACACATAATCAAGTCCATGGCATATACATTGTTTCAACTAATAATCAGCCTGTCTTCAGTAAAACAATCTGCAATGACCATAATTGAATCATTAGTGGCAAATGGCACTACAAACTTTGAGATCAAATTTGCTCCTGTCACTAAAGCCTCAAGTGTCCGAAGATGGAAAGGAGTTGATGAATACAACTTTCATACATCAACAGACAAATTAAATACAACCACCAAAATCAACTACACCATTTTACATGCTATCACTACATTGTGAACAGGTCTCCAAGTCCCATCTCACATCTTTCCGACAAAATGATGAGGCTTGCAATAAATACTGTTGCATCACAGACAACAACAAAAGAAGAAGAGGCACTTGGACACTTTACTTGTCAAAAACTGAAGAAACTTGATAATTGGAATGCTCTCACTGCCATCCTCAACTACAAGCTATACGGTAGTGATGAAAAAGAGGCATATGCTCATTCTCCACCACCAAAGTGCCCACATTTGTTGTCATTGATGGTCAATACACAGATTGGTATGAATGGAAATTTGGAGAACTAGTTGATCCCACTCATGTCCTCCCTGTCCAACATGCCTTACAAGGTCACCCTGAATCTGGACAACTTTGAGAAGAACATATCAATAAAATAATTTTCTCTGAAGACCTCAAATTCACTATGACAACTCACGACAAATGTATTTATCAAACATTTTACAAAGATACTAAAATACTAATATTGCAACAAGTCGATAAATTCCTGATATCTTCCCCAAACACCACCTTTGTCAATGAAATATATGGCATCATTGGCAAGAAACTGCAACTCCCGACAGAAAAGAATATCCCATTCAAGAATTTAGGACTCGCCACATTGTAGAATGGCGTCGATATCAATCAGACAAAACACTACATCAAAAATTCTTGTGAAGACTGCATCAACCAAATTGCTTGATCACATAGCTGGACAAGACCCAAAGACAAACTAACCAGTCATCCTATTGCTCCCCTCCCTGAAAAAGCTCTGGATCGCATCTTCAGTGAAGGGTCCACCAGAAGGATCCATTGAACACCACTAGAAATTAAAACAACAACATAGATTTGCCTACCAAACACTTTTTGGTGAAATCCTTTATGAGTACAATGTTTGTTGCCCTGACATTGGATTTGCTGTATCTACCATGTCAAAATTTTCTTTGAACCCATCAGACCTACACTTCAAATACCTAAAAGGTGTTGCTCTATACCTTCGATGCATGAAGACATGGGGCTTAAGATACCGCAAAACTACAATACTTCAAGACAACAAACTCAAAGATGGAAACTTCAATTTTTCTCTGATCCCATTACCCAATAATCTTCCACCATTTCCACCGTTACCTGCCAATGCCACCATCACCTGTGTAGTTGATGCCGCATATGCAAATATAAAGCCAAAACAAAAGTCTACCACAGGATTTGCTATCATGATGGCAAATGCTGCCATTGTATACAAATTGAAAACCCAAATGCAAACCGTGCAAAGCTCCACCAAAGCAGAATTTTATGTTGCTGTTTCTGCTGCAAAAACCTTTTTGTATCTCAGGTCAATTTTGCTGACCTAGTAGGGTTTCCTCAACAAAAACCAAAGACATTGTATGGAGACAATGAGGTCAAAATAACACAGCAATAGTGGGCAAGGAACTAACACAGCGTCCAGCCCTAATCCAATATAATCCAGTTCAGTTCATCCTTCATAATACTACTAACTGTAGTACAATCTAAAATTGTTACTAGATAATTTTTCACTACTACTAGTGTTATTTTGACTTGTCAGTTTTCTTGCATACCTTCCCTAAAAACTGGGACTGATAACAGAGAGGGAACACATTGGAACAAGCAAATGCATCTGTATGCATAGTATCCATCAATGTATATTTTGGATAGCAAGTCACATGGAAGCAACGCCACCATGATTGCTGGCACACTCCCTTTTTAAGAGGGCACCAACAGATTGCTTCCAAATAACACAAAGTATTGTGGACACTTTTTTAGAACATTAGGGGTAAAGTAGCAGTAATTCTCTTATTGATCTGGTCCAATAAGAACAATCTTCTTCAGGATGTACAGCACAGACAAAACCTCATAAGTGGTGTAGCTGGAGGTACCACTTGTCTTCCCTCCTCTTTCTTGCACAGTTGGTGCTGCTGTTGGTGCCATGGTGGACAGGACAGATGCTGAAGTGGAGGAGTCAGTTGAACTCCTTTTATGGTCTACAAGTATCTCCACATATGGGAATTTCTCCTCCTCCCTTTCAAGAAGCCAAAGCCAACTCTCCCACTCCTCTCTCTCTCACCAGTAGTAAGCTCCTGCATACACAGAAGAAGAATGTTGGTACTATTACTAAGTACATGCTGGTGGGGGGTAGTAGCACAAGTCAGCAAAGCCCATCATGATCAGTATGGGCACTCTTCTTCTCTGCTTGTCCTGTGCTGTTCAGTTCTTTGGTTTAGTAAATCAATGTTCCCCCAAAAATTGAAATGGGTACAGTTTTGGTAGTAGCTAGTAATTCCCTTTCTTTTTTCCATCATAGAAAGGGTGCAGCATATGTACAGTGCTTCTTGTACAATCTGTACCTATGCATAGATGTTCATGAGGTCATTTAAGAGTGATTTTAGCATTTATGTAGATTTCAGATTAATCATGTTTGAACTACCAGTCAAAAAGGTATTCCAATGTAGTCAATACTGTATTCGAGCTAGTCAAAAGAGAAAATTTGATTAAATCAAACTGCTTTAAGAAACAAAAAATGGCAAAAAGGGGGTACACCCTTTATTTTTGATAATTTTGATCATATGATTGATCAACCAATCAGATTGCTTGATTCCTACTGGATATCAGCATTATCTTTACTCTAAATTAATGCCAAATTAAAATGACACCAATACCAGTGCAAATACCTCTGGTGTGCTTTCAACCTTATGGAAACTGTTGCAGCTTTGTACGTACCTGTAGTATAGTAGAACATAACAGTTTGTATGGTTCTCATACTTGACAAGTACCAACAACTGTTCAAAACTCATAAAAAGCGGATTTTATTTGATATTTTTTGTTTTCTTCCTCTTGTTAGTAAAGTTAGGAATAATATGGAATCAAACAATCTGATTGGATGATTAGACAGATCAAAATATTCTATTAAATTCTATGGAGGATTTGTGCCAAAATTTATGATCATATTTGGATTGATTACCAGTAGTATGTACTCATACTGTCCTTATTGTACAAGGAAACTGAATTTCAAGGGACTGCAAATTTTGATCTGTCTAATCAGCCAATTAGATTGCTCGATTGCTCGATTGCTACCAAATATTTGTATTATCTCCAACTCTAAGAAAACGCCAAATATCAAATAAAATCCGCCCGTGAACAGTACAGCAGTGTACCGTACGGTACGTACCATAGAATGTACATACGAGTACACGTAGAACGTAGTGAAGATGAAAATAACGTTCTCCGGAGAACAAAGCGTACGTACGTAAGGTAGTCGGATGACTACGAGTACGAGTAGTACGTACCAAGTACCGTACCATGCTAAATCGATGGAACACTTCTTTTTGTGCTACGTCTCAGACCAGAGTATTAATTTACTACACCGTACCGAACGTACTCGTATTGTAGTACTCATGCGATGCCGTAGCGTTGGTTTTGTTTTACATCTCACGTGACGTCCTGCTAGTACGAGTACGTACCGTAGAGCATGACTTTTCCTATTCGACTGACAAGTACAAGTAGTACTCGTACTTTAAGTACGAGTACATACGCTACCGTGCGGTAATATTATTATTATGATTCGTAGTTCGAGTCACACGTCTTCGTTCACAGGTGTGCTGTCAAAAGCGAACTCCGAACTACTACGTGTACTCGTACGCTCGATTGGTTTGTTGCATCAGCATCCCAAGCTGCAAGAGGAGCAGCAGAATATGAAGCCAACATACAGTTATTCAATCGTTGAATGTTAGAGCAACTAGGTTTTATAGCACTTCCTGAAGGGTGGATAGTTCTATGACAGAAACGTGAAAGGTGGGACGAGCCTAAATATTACTAACCCTCATTTTTGTAGTGAGAAACCAGCAGATTCAAGATGCCGCTCGGTCTCGCGAAAGATTCGATGCTCAATTTAGCGGAGCTAGCATCCAAAACTGAAGGCGAACCAAACGCAGAACTAGAAGACTTTTCCCAAAATAATCTTAGCGAAGTTGAAAACAAAGCTTCGTTTACTAAAGTTATGGTGTCCGATGACGAGTACGAAGAGTGGCAGATAGACCACAACGACTCTGACAACGACTTTGCCGACAACGGGAAGAGCAACATAATAGAAGGAGAAGCATCAGAAGAAGAGGAAATGAATCACGGTGAAAAAATTCCCATTTCATTGAATATCTCGGCTTCTCCTAGCGTCGATATGGATACGAATGGAAAACCATCTCGACTTGACCCAAAAGTACAGCAATACGCTGGTTTTCAGGCAGATTATCACGATTTTGAGAACTATACATCATACGGTTATTACCAGGGAAATGTTTCGTTGTCTGGAACAACAGTACACGACAAAGTTGACAAGAAAGATGAAGCACCCTGGTGGCAGTGTATATTCCCTTGGGTTTCTGCTGTTGATGACAAAGATGAGAAGGATGATTCCATCGAAGCAGGAGGACTCGCGCAAATGCATCGATCGGCAAAAACGAATGATGTTGGTAAAGATTACGACGACGAAATCTCGATGATTTCGGCAGAAAGTGACAATGCATTAGGTGAGAAATTATCTCAAAAGGATCGTCAGGCTGTTCTAGCAAGATTGCGATTGGCACAACCGGATGGTGCGGAAGGAGGCGATAGTGTTGTTGACGGATTATCCGAGTTTAGAAGGAAAAGTATCTTGAAGCACGCTTCCAAAAATCGCGACTACTATGGTTTATCAACTCGAAGTAACGCGAGCAAAGAAAGCGACTCAAGTAGAAATTTGAAAGGGAATAATAGGAGATCGCTCTTTCCGGCCTATGAGCCGAAGGTCAAGAAGAAGAATCTACACACATCATTTTCACCAATGGCACGTGTTTTAGCAATCAAGTCATCAAAGGAAATGGACGAAGAAGAGAAAGGTAATATTTGGTGGCAAAAAGCCGATTATGACGAGTTTCGTAAGACCGGGAGAATGATCTCAAAAGTCATGTTACAGGGCGGTAGTGAGATTTGGTTGGCAACCAACCAATCTTGGCAATTGCCTAATCAGGGGAAAGCGGCCACCTTACGCCGCGCAATAGAAATTAATAAAGAAGAAGCCAGTGACAAATGGTGGCATAACTTTGGGCACTCACGCCGCGGACTGGAACATATTGCTTCAATTGACGAAGGCCGGCAAAGACAAGCCAATGTCAAAACTTCGGTTAGGGCGGTACTTACGGAGCAAAGGCGTCAGAAGGTATTTCATCGCGAAGATCCACAGAAGCTCCGTATGTGTTCCTTGCAGTACACCAGTTGGGCAAAGGATCTTGCCCTAGCTTCGGGAGCATCCGATGCTGACGCAGTGAGTAAGAACTTCGACGACGATAGCCGGAAGTCACGAGAGTTTTATCTCCTCAAGTTTTCCCGTGCCGGTAAATTGAACAGCACTACGATCCCGCAAAGTGGAGGTCCACAAACTGGAGGCAAGCAGGTTGTACCCGCGTTCATGAAGCCAATGATGTCCATAGCGTTGAAATCAAATCGTCTAGACGCAAACACGACTTCTCGACTTCAGTTTGAAAAGAAAGAGGTTGCTAAAACTTCAAATGCTCACAAGCGTGTCACTTCAGATGTCCAACCCACGCTACCAGGTAAAAACAACAGAGGAAATGGCTCAATAAAATCGATACCCATTCACGATCCAAAAATGAAATTGGTAGGGGGGGAGAGTCTTGCTAGTAAGGGTGAGTCGGGTCATTTTGAACGCTTTGTATCAGTTTCTTGTGGTTGCTCCGTATCCGATCCCTGGTGATAGGTTATAGACTTCGTTTTCACTACTTCGATTCTAACTACTTTCTCATTGACTTGACGATCTTGTAGCTGCTGGATTTGCGAACGGCGAAGAAGCTGTTAATATGTCGGCAGTACTGACAGGCATGGGGGCTATAGCAAAGAATACCGATTCGACGACTCGTGCACGTCCAGTGCTGGCCTAAAGTTACTTTTATGGCGAGGCATGTTATCATGCTTTAATTGATAGTAAGTGATTTTTTTTCAAAAACCGAAGTTATGATGTAATGCCGGAGGTTGAGGTTTCTGTCTACAGACAAAATCAGTGCTCATCCACTTTAATACCACCTGCAGTAATTTGTTCGACTGGGATCAATCTTCATGCATACTTTGCATCTGCGATGATTTTTGCTTCCTTCTTAAACAATAGTAGTGACTGAAATAGTCTTGTTCAAAATATTGCTCTTTTTGTAACACTTCATGTTACATTTGCCTACAGTGGTAGTACATAGTATTACGAAGTAAATCAAAGTACTGAAGTTGTATCGTACTTCGAAGTTAGGCACAAGTACTCCTGCTGATAATACGAGTCGCTGAGCGAGTCGCTGATACCAGTGCGTACTCGTACAACTAGTAGAACGCTAATAGTACGGAGTAGCTGGTGCTAACTACTTGTACCCCTCTAAGCTTAGGTTAATGCAATCATCAAAACGTTGCTGTTCTTGTCAAGATTAACCTCCATCATACGTCTGTTTATTATGGAAATTGCCTTGTGCTCGTCAATGCAAGTACTAATTTTGCTTAACCGACTCGACGGATTTTCTGCTCTGACAGGATGGTTATGTAGATGTACGTAGAATTGTACACGATTTCATACTGTTGCATTTTTTGTTCCATTGCGTTCTGTAATTCATTTTATTTTACAGCATTTAGGTACGGTACTGTACGTTCCGTACAATACCGGACAACAGAACAAACCTGCTTTTGAGATTTTTCCCTAAATAATGTGACTGTTGTGAGTCACCTGGCGCGTTCATTTATCAATGTGGCGCCAACTGAAAGAGTTTTACCACTTTTTGCTCCTTTTCACGATCTTGTTCAGTTCGAATTTGGCGGGAGGACGGCATCTTTTCGTTCACAAGAGTTGAGTCCCATAATATTAAAAGAGAATCCGATCGGTCAGTCCTACCTCCTAAATCCTTCAATGCCAATTGCTTTCTCTCCATCACTCATAATCTGTTGGCAACGGAACGTCATTTGGACGACATAATATTTTTTCGTGATCCTACAAAGGCAAAATGGCGATCGAGATACAGACAATCCAGCAACAGAAGCTGAGACCTAAGCTCTGCATTCCTGTATGCACTAACGATGATGACGACGACTATTACGGCATGGACCCGGAATTGGCTAGGAATCGATCGAAACTAAGAGTTCTTTTTCATGGTGAGTTCTGTGGTTGCTGCTCTATCACTCATTGATATGATTATCCGAGAAGAATTAGAATTTTGATATAATTCCGGCATCTTGATTTAATTTAATCGTCTGTTCCTTTGTTTGTTCGTCTTCCTCACATTTGACTTTTCTACAGCTGCAACATGCCCATGCGATGAGTTGAGTGACTGTCCCGCCGGTGTGGTCCACTGCTGTGCTTCAAAGCGTGTGTTTGCTCATATCATTACCTGCACGGCGGGAAGCGAGTGTGAGGTACCGGGATGTAAGAACTCTAGGCGAGTGTGGAGACACTATCGAAACTGCGAACACGTCAACAAAAATCTCCAACACGCGACTACCGCAGGCTGCAGCCTTTGCTCGGCTGTGCCCTTTCCACACGATGTGAGTATTTTGTGTGATCGCTTCCGAACTACAACGAGATTGCCCTCGCAGTATGCTAAGAGAATCACATCTGGCACACGCAAACCTGTTGCCGATGGATATTCGAGTCTTGACATAAATTCTAAGCAAGTTCCTACGGATCGAGGCAGTCAAAGGGGGGATGGTCTAGAGCAATATGATCACCTTCCTGTCTGGCGCAAGAGAAATCTATTGCATGCTCAACATCAAAAACTGCATCAAAAACAATCACCGCTACACGAGAAAGAAAACACGGTAACTTCAAATGTTATCAGCTTGTCACGAAGCAAAGAGAACTTGAGAGGTGGAGAAAACGGAAGATGGGATCTGGATACTGCCGAAAATGTTTTTACTCAGTCGGGCGATACACCCACGATAAAACATGATATTGTTCCCAATCAAGACATCAACTTGAACCCTCTTATTTCTCGTCGTATTGCAAATGCTACAACCAACACTGACCTTGAACTCCCTGAAGATGGAATTGAAAACTTTCCTAGTAACTCTGACACCGGTTCCCTTTTGCATCTTCAGTTGCCTATTCATCCTCGGGATGCAAGACGTAGGCCTGGCAGTGGACCTAAACTCGTTTCACGCCGATCATTGCACAGAATGGCACAACGTTCGACTCCTTTGCATAAATTAGTTTAGTTGTCGACGTGAAATGGAACAGCGCACGCTTTAGTCTATATATTTTAGTCGACAAGAAATGATTTCATTCATTTTAATTCTGTGGTTGCTCGTTCGCAGTATAATAATATTATTTTGATCTCCAAGATGCTCTTCGTGTCGTCACAAGTTTGTGGAAAAACGGAGAGGAAGGATGACGTTGTGGTTTTATCCCGACTGAGCTTCACTTGATTGGAGGAACTACCACTATTCCACTTGCTGGTTCCTTCCTTTGAGCCCACACCAATGGGATACATCTAGCGACGATTTGTAAGGATTACAAAAGGACTGAAATCAACATTTCAAGAAATTTTCGTTTCATGGTATGCTCAACATTTGGTGGGATCATCGGTTCTCTTCTCCGTGGTGTTGGGGCAATAAATACATTTTTCATGGATCCTTAGCGGTGAACAATTCTTCTTTCAGCGCATCTACTTCGGGTTTGAGCCATTTGGTTGCTCTGGGCATCGCCCGATCGGCTGCGTAGTCAACTATAAATTTGGGTAATGCCCTGGAGATTTGCAAACCGGCAAGAAGATAAACTCGTGTGAATCCCTTCAGATATAGCGAAATATAGAGCAAAAGTAGTATGTAGGGAGAGCAATTACATGAGAGATTGATTCGAAAAACAGCAATCCACAGAGGAAAAAAAATGTATTTATCTTTCGTCCACATCTTCGACAAACTCACTTCTCTTCCGTCAGGGTTTTCTTGGGTGTACCAAGTACCCTTCGCTCCTTTAAGTACAGCATTTGTACAGGATGGATCAAGTGTAAAGACCATGTAATCACCTTCTGGGTGAGGGGTGTATCGATGAATTGCGGCGATGTTGAACCTAAACTTGCTCAAGATAAATGATGCCCGAGTGATGCTGGGTGTCCCATAATGCCGAGTTTCTCTTCCCGTGCCTGGTACCACTGGCTTTTCACTGATGAACCCAGTATTGAGTTTCGTACTGGTATATAGCTGCATCGATTTTACGGTCGGAATGAGCTCGGGATATGATTCAAAATCTAACAAGCACTCCCAGACAACGAATGGTGGAGCTTCGACATCTAAAACGACGTATCCAGAACCTTCTCTTCCCATTCGAGACTGTTCTTGTATACGCTCACCATTAACAAGTTTCTGTTTTTGTTCTACAGATAATTTGGGCAGTTGAAAAGGAAGTGGCTCCACAAATGCGTTTGCCGAGGGTACGTCTCCCCGAATGACATCGAATTCCTTCGGTTTTCGAGGGCGAACATCCGTTGTCGTGCCAGACGATTCCGATGTTGTAGAATTCGAATTGCCACTTACATAGCTTCTCTGAATGCTGGTATTTGAAGATGTCTCGAACGCTTCTTCACTGATACCGTTCGTACCTGCTGAGGTATTGAGAAATGCATCGTTTCTCATTCCCAGTCCCAATTCATCATCTTGGTACAGAAATGAGTTTGTACTGTTTGTCGATTGCGACGATCCGTTCTTTGATTGCTTTGCCACCGCTGTGGCGTTGGTGGCACCATTGGTCACTCCATTTCTTTTTAGAACTTGTGAAGTAGAAGACGTAAAGACGATATCAGCCGATCCATCTCCCAGACCACCAATAGATGCCGCTTCGGCAACAACATTCGATGTTGGTCGAGGAGGTGGCGACGAAGACGAGGGAACAGAGCCATTTCTAACACCAGTTCGTATTCGCGCCTTTTCAAGTACTGCTTTCACCCGCCTACGTACTTGTAGGCGGCTCTCTCTTTTTCTTCCACCTACAGCCGAATTGGACCAAGAATTTAATGGAGATTCCTCTTGTCCATTCTTACTAGAATCAGCTGCTACTTCAGACCATCTGGTTACAGAAAAACTCCGTTGAGGTGAAATAAAACTGTGAGCACAAAGTGGCTGCTTGACACACCGCTCGGACCAAGCAATGAGTAGAAGAAAAACAAATACATTTGATATCGGTGATGACGCTGTTGACCACCGCAGAGATCTTGGTCTTTTCTTCATTGGTTTCTCTGCAGTGACTCCGGCACAGCACATTTCACCAGTCTTCATCACTGTTTGCTCTTTTCTTCGCAAAGGTGTCGTCGATGTTACCGGTAAGAGTCTGGGTACAAAAATTGACAGTGAAAATTAAATGCTGCCTTTGTAGAGTTCAGGCAGGACGCTCTATTATGTTTACGTAATGTTGAAAACGTCAAATATCTGCCTGACGTTGATGAAACAGAGCCGAATAACCTGATGAGTTTGCCTTCAGCAGACTTATTGCAAAACGATGTTGTCGACGAGTGAGACTAAAAGACAACGATGATGCATCAAATGAGGCAAAATCATACTTCGATACTGTAAAACATAAAACGGATACTCGCAGTTCGTACTGTAGTCCGGGTAGTACGTACTACTAGTTCGTTCTTACTGAAGGTAACGTTTCCCAGAGAACAACACATACAGCCGAGTCAGTCAGTTGCCGGTGATGGAGGAAAAACTACGAGGATGCCTTCCGCGTGGCCATGAGTCATCGTTAGTCACGGACATGACTCACCTCAGTGAATGAGTCCTTCATACTCTTCATACTGTAGACGGGTACGGTACAGGTTTGTCAACGGTTCTAGTAGTATCTGCAATCAGCAAGGCGTAGTAGAACACTAAACTACTACTTCCTCCATCCCATAGTAAGTGTTCTATATGACTTTTTTGCTATCCCAGAGAGACATCAAATGTTGCTTTTGTTCCAAAAGAACACACCTTGACACAAGAAGATCAATTGATTAGTATATCAATTCCTTTGTGTTCAAAAAGGCAATCCTGCAAAATGACAACAAACAAGATCAACAAAAAAGACAAAGATGACAATCCATATTGCAGACCAACAACAAAAACAGAAAATACCAATTGTTTCCTGCAAAAAAGACTGCTCTCTCTCTCTCTCTCTCTCTCTTCAACAAAGGAAGACCCAGCCACCCTGGCCAAAAGGCTGCCGCTGCTGACATCCAGCAGAAATGACAGTTTTTTCAAAATCACCTGCACTATGTCTCTCCTGCAGATCAATTATGCACCAGCTCTTGACAAGCTGCATATTTTGGTGGAAGCAGTTGGAATGTTTAGGTACCTGATCCAAAATTTTGAGAACAACAGCAACAAACAGCTTGGCATTCACAAAGAACCACTCCTTGTCAATACTACATACACACATGCTTTGCGGAATCCCTTTGAACAACTGGCTCAAGTGCATGGCAGTTCCCAAATTCCTATGATACCAATATGTACCTGGAATGGTTCCAAGGTTTGTTTACAGAAGAGAAGAATAATTTCAATATCCCATTTGATATGAGTAGTCCTAACTTATACTCAAAGGTTAGTACTCCCCAAAAGATCCCTGAGGACCAGCTACTAGTACTTTGATGTATTTGGCAAAGTGAGGATTTCTGACAATGGTGTTCTGTTGTTGGCTTTCTTGTGTTACCCATCCCCCAATAAGTATAGAAAGTCACAAACAGCACATGTTCCTGAAAATTACCAGAATGAAGCTCTTTGTTTTGTGGTTTTTGTACCAGACAAGAGACTTTTCTTAACCTTTCCAAAGGGAACTATCAATACTAAGACCAAGTTGTGTCTTCAGTTTGAATCTGACCATTTGACTACAATGAGGGATGAAGAAGTGGAAGACACTCTGATGTATAACTACATTTATAAAAGTATGTAGAAGCTTATCAAGGGAGTCAGATTCAATCTGATACATGCTTGGTTCTGGGGGGCGGATATGCAAAGTTGAGAGCAAATCCAATGAGAATGAACTTTTGAACAAGAAAGACCCCAGCAGCAGCAGCAGCAGCAGCAGCAGCAGCAGCAACAACAACAACAACAACAACAACAACAACAATGTCCCTGGGTTTGTTTGTTAGTGGAAACATGCACACCTGTTTCTATAATGTTCAATTCATGCATAGTTCTATATTCAATATAATTAGTAATCAAAGATAAATGTCCAAGTGCCCAAATCCAAGAACTTTTCTCATCACTATTTATTCCAACCACCTTTGTTAATTCCAAAGTTTTCCAACCATGTTTTGCAGTTGGAGATGACAAACCATTCCTTTGTAGGGATCCTGTTAATGCTAGTATGTTCAGGCCTCCTCCCTAACAGGTCATCTTTTTACTGTGTAAAGACTACTTGTTACTAGACTCAACACATTTGAGTCCCACAACAGACACTCCTTACCTCAACTACTATTTTCAGCTAACAAAATTAGGCCACTAATTGTGTGAACTCATATTTGGGCAAGACACCTCCTTGATATTTGTTCTCTTTCTGGTTTATCAGAGAGAACTATGCCAGAAGCATTTCTCTGTGCTATAACACTACGTATCGATCCCAATTCTTTCTCCTCAAATTGAATTAGAACAATACCTCCTGTGGGGCAGACAATCCCAGTTAAAAATGGAGGATACTGCAAAAAGCAAGCAGCTAAACAAGTAAAAAACTGAGCTGCAACAACTCAAAACACCAGCAGGAGATTTTTTTTGTAGAAGACCTCCATAAGGATGTATATCACCAATAAGCTGACAGCTCCCCAGACTCAGTCCCCCCAATGTACTGGAGCACTCTTGTTTGGTTGTCTTCATCCAAAGCAAAGGGTAAAATTAAAAAAAAGGAGAGCAAAAACAAAGAAGGCAAGGCATCAAGCCCAAATGCTTGTTTGCAAAGGACCCATGGCCTGTGCTTACAAGTACTGGATGTCAAAGTGCAAGCTGGCAATTGTAAAGGGCAACATGGAGATGAAATTTCATCCAGCGACAAAGGCAAGGGAAGCAATTGAGTTAATAAAGCAACATGAAATCAATCCAGGGATTGAGGGATTGGATGAAAGATCCAAATTGTAATGGATACCTCTGCATCCCCCCACAAAGCTCCTGAGGAGCCCCCTTCACCAGAAATAATCAATGAGACCTGTACTGGTTGTTTCAAGAAGATCTGCGTGAAAAGAAGTATCTTGCAAAGGTCATTGAATTGGTTTGATTTCCAAAGCCACTGCTTCCTCTGAAGATGTAGGTTGGGGACAAACACAAGTGGTTCTTTGAGATCTACAGGACAGTAATGAAGAGGGAAAACAACTTTACCCCATGCATCCAGTGTACAAAAGAATTTGCATATGATGAGTGGGGACATCCTTACTACATGGGTCAAAGCTTCTCCTTTGATTTCAAGACTATGAGGAGATGAATTGTGGKAACCAGCAACCAAACGAGCAACGGCATTGGCATCTGGTGAAAAAGCAAGTTCCTTTTAATATCATGCCAACTTGTACAACTCATAGTGTTTGCAATGTCCTCATTGAAGGAAAGATCCTTCGCATCCCATCTAAAGTTGATGTTTTTACTGCCTCCCTCACAAGTTCCATACATACAGAAGATGCCATCAAAATGAACTGCTTCAGGTAATGTCACAGGTTTCATTTGATACCCTTCTCCTTCATTGGAATTAGAGATGTACACATTGATATATCTCATCAACTTGTTGTAAGAATAAGTATGCTTCTTCTCAGGTTCAATCTGATACCTCTGAGCCTCCATTGAATCTGGATCAATAGGTAGCAGCAACTGATACTAGAAGAAGAACACATCTCCTTTTCCAATGCGGTCTTTTGTAAGCCCATGCTGCTGTAGCTTGAAGATATCCAGTTTCTCCTTCTGCTCCTCAGGAAACATATTTTCCCTATTATCATACTTCCTTGCAAAATGGTTGTTAGGATCATCAACTGTCCCATCCCACCCAAGGTAATGAAACTTCCATCCATTTTCCTCCCTGATACTAGTAGTAGGTTCCTTCCCAAGACCAGTTCAGTGTTTTAGGAATATCTATAGGCTTGCACTCAGAGGAAAGAACATGCCCTTTGTATTTCCTTGTACCTGCTTTGAACTTGGGTCTGTAATAATATGGGTGCCATCCACCTGGTGGATTATCAACATCATTCCAGTCTTCAGGTTCTCCTTTGTCAACAACCTTTGGATCCTTCCTTTCATACTAGCCTACTGGGACCTTGGGGTAGTTGCATCACAAAAAGTGTTCGCGGGGTTTGGTCGCAACCCCGCGCATGAAGTTTTTGTGCGACCACTTAACACGGTGAAGTTATGATTATCAAGCTTACTGACGACCCCCTATTTGTGATTATTTTTACGTTGCAATGCGCATTCACTCTGCGCACCAAGATTATTCTGCCGATATTCAACCCATACTCGGTCATCCTCCACTCCATATTTTTACTTTGGGGGGTTGCGATACACAACCTCAACTGTTGCGATGACAGGAACCTCGGACCACAACTCTTTGAGGGAAAATGCAAGATGTACACACGTAAATAGTATTACTCTGAAATAAACTTGTTGTAATCACTATTGTGCTACAATGATTCCCTTTTCTATAGTGTCGAATTTTTGTTTTGCCTGTGGCAATCCCCAGCTTTCGGATGAGAAATTAAACCACTAACCGTGGTACTACTATGTTACTGAAATGAATTCTACGAACACTTTTTTGGATTACTAAACTTGTTCCATAACACTCCCCACCATTCCAGTGATTAAATTGTCCCTGGCACACTGTACAGTTGTATCAGTTAGGTGTCTGAATTGTTCACAAACATAAATGTCATCCATCATGGTAACGTCAACCCTTGCTTCCGAGCTTGTTGGTA
>CAACVS010000203.1:129463-139614 GCA_900660405.1 Pseudo-nitzschia multistriata | reverse complement strand
TATTTACCAACATAAAATAATCATATTAATAAGATGGATGATGATGATTCTTTTTCTGTGTGATGGTTGACAACAATTGTTTGTACTAGTACCTTATGGTCATACTCCTAAGAATGATGCAGACCTGTCTGACAACAGTGGTGGTGGCCTGTACCCTTATAGTACTAGGAGCCCCACCCAAGATGACCATGGATCCATATCTGATCATCAAAAAGTATGCTGGGTGTCCCTTGGTATCCTCCTTCCAATGTCCACAAGTACGACCCCAGGTCACGCCCGTGCTGTAAGCAATTCATTGGATGGCTGCACTAATAAGGTGGAGGGGTTGGAGCATTTGTTCTTGTTCTTGTTCTTGTTCTTGTTTGATGAAAACATCCTTCAGATGATAGTAGCAAATGATTCCAACTGGTATGCATTTGAAGATTGGGTGGTGGTGACAGAAGTTGAAGCTGCTGATGCTAGCTAATGGAAGGGTAAAGAAGACAAAGATTCTCAAGCTCTGTGATGATGAAACTTCACTTCTKGTTACTACATCCTTGCCTGGCTTGGTATTTGCATCTGCTATGGAGGTTTGGGCGGTTCAAAAGAATCTCCCCAATTCTTCGGACTTGTCTTGAGGATGGTGATGTGTATGTTCCCATGGTCAGGAATACAATGAGCAAGAACAGGTGCAGCTTTGTTAAATGATATATTCATTTTGGTGACAACAGAAGCAAAGCTAATGATACTGATAACACTCTACAAAATCCGTACTGTGGTGGGGAGAAAATTGCTGATTGTCTTCGTCTTGGGTGGCATGCAAATATTAACCTATCTGTTGATGAGTCTATGATTGTTTACAAAGGAAGATGCATTCAATTTGTCCAGTATCTTCCCGAGAAGCCAATCAAACATGGTATTAAGGTGTACTGTGTGTATGATGTTGACACTTGGAACTTAATTGCATTTGAGATCTACACTGCTGGTATTAGTACTAGTACTAGTAGTGGGTCTACATGGGATACTATTCAGTGGTTGGTACGTCAATCCAATCTTGAACAACAAAATGGTTGTCGACTGTTCACGGACAACTTCTACATTACAATGAAAGTTGTGACCAAGAAGCTATATGAAGAATACAGATGGGTATCAGATTATCACTAGTAGCCTAGCATGTGACGAGTTTATGAAGAAGGAATAGAAGATATACAAATCAAAACAAGTTTCAATCTCATCTTGGCATTGCATTGATGAATRGAGGTATTGAAATGGACTGGAAAGCTCCATATGATGAAGGTTCTAAGCCAGAGTGGATGCCTCWGACTTCAAAGAATGGAAAATATCACCCTTGCTATTGCAGGATTTGTTCTTTCTTCTGTGTGAACAAGAAGACGAGCACCACCATTGTTGCTCATGGAAAGGTAATGTCAAAGCCACATACTAAAGAAAGATGCAATGGCAAGTATGAAGGAGTAAAGAGGAACTATTGTGTTATCTGTGTAGAAGAAGCAAAGCTTAGGTATCCTAGCTCATCAGTGAAGAGATTGAGGAAGTTGCCAGCAGCATCATGGTGGATTAGTAGAAAAGAAATGTCAAGGAATGGTGGTGGTCCGTTGCAGAAGTTGCAATGTTGCTGTATGTAAAGAGCATTGGAGTAACTTCAACCATCAAGTGTAGTGACGTGTTATAAATGAATGCATATATTTATATTTGTCAAAATATGTTCTTATAATATTGTTTATAGTGATGAGAGGGGTGTGATAGTAAGTGGAGTAGCAGTGTAGTAGTAGTACTCAAAAAAAAATCCTTAATTTTCCAGGTGGCAACATTTGGCAACACGCGACGGGAAAAAGTTAAACATTCAGTCATTGTTGTGACAACAAGTCATTCTAGTAGCAATAACCTAGTTTTTGCACCGTAGTAAGTTTTTTTGGCCGCCATCCTTCAAAGAAAAAACAACGGCGGCGGCCGCAACCAATTCATACGAACGCACGTCCTGTAAAAGCACGACCAAAACGTATTTTGGTACCGTAGGTACCGTACTAAGTAGTACTATTATGTTGTATGTTGCATGTGCATGCATGGTGGACGAGTACGAATATTCATGTTTTGCTTTCGCGAAGCGTTGTTGCAGCGATGTTTCAACGTGTGTCTCTCAGTTCCGTGCACATCGTCTTTCCCTACGGTACCGTAGTAAGGTCAAAATCCTGCATGTCGCCCCGCTCTGCCAGATGAAAACCCAGAAAAGCAACCAAATTGAAGACAACTCAAAAAAAGGCTAAAAATCCGTTGACATTCATTGCTTGTCAGTTACACCAACAGAGCGACGACTGCAGTTTCATGATGACCATTCCATCACAGCAAGTACCAAAAAGATTGTTCTATCGATAAAACAGAATTGCGAAAATGCGCTAATTTTTCCATAATTCTTAGAAAGCTAAGAGCAAAATATAAACGTTTAATTTGTGTTTTTTCATTCGTTGGAACTTGGAAATTACAGTCAACACCATGTCCAAAGAGAACGAGGTCCCTAAACTCGATAATAAAGATGTGAGGGCTATCTTCGAGAGCCTCTACGATAATAGACCAGCACCACCGGGATTGAAATTTCAAATTGTACCTGTTGGCCCCAATGGCCAGGGACTTTCTCCACCAAATCATGAATACGAAGGTAAGCTTTTGCTGCGCATAAGGTGGATAGAAAAATTCTCGTGAGTCACTCACTGATAAAACTCATTATTCTCTTACGTTGTCCTATCATAACAGATGGAATTTATGTCTTACTGAGACCTGACAAGTCGAAGAAAAATAAAAAGAACAAGAAAGGCTCTAGCAATGATTATGAACGCCCGAAAATTCCCCCCCATTTAGCTCATTTGAAAATGAAAACCCCTTTATCGAACGGAACAAAATGGAGTCTTAGTGGACCGCAATTTCCGAGACCCACTGCAATCCAGCAGCGCTACTGCTACCCGCAGGGAGATAGCGAATATGCTTCTAAGAAGGGAGCTGCGCTGTGGACGATGTATAATTGCAACGGCAAGGAAGACAAAGAATATCGTTTACTGCACGTATATTTCTCAGTGAAACGTGCTAACAACACAGGTCGCAACGCGCTTTCTGTTTCAGTATGCTCTAAGGCGTCATCCATGTCATCCAAAGCTAGTACGAAGAGAGTCAACCGCAAGAGGGCGATTCTAGATGCCAGAAAAGGTGGGAAGCGACAGAAACGGCCTTACTCAAAAACTGGTCACGACTCTAAATTATCCGGAGTACTTCCTCCCTCTTCACCAGTGAGAGCAAACGGTCCGATTTTCCGACCTCCTTTTGTCAATGTTTCTCCGAATACGGCATCGGCATCGTCTAGAGTTATCGAACGCAACTTATCGAGAGATGGAAGCTTTGGAGACAACTTTGGAAACCACAGAATTTATACAATTCCGTCATATCTTTTGAATGGAGATGATGAGTCGTATGATACAAGCCCTGCATTGAATGCTGTCGATGACATTTTCCGCGGAAGTGAATTGCCTGATGCAGCTCGCGATTATGATAACATGATGGGAGTCGAGCTTGCTGATCCTTCGTCGATGATGAGGGTAGCATGTATAGATTGGCCGACTCTGAACGATAGTGCTAGCGCAAAGCACGCGCGCCATCATTACCAACAGTCAAGCGAAACATTCCCCCAAGTTCTGGTGGGAAAACTGAAAACTTTGCATGAGAAGATTATCCATGAATGGGTTGGTTCTCGCCCTCGTTCCGAGCAAGGTTTGTTGATTAATCTTGTTGCCAACTGGGCTCGTTCTATCTCTCGTTCTCCCCTCGAATTGAATCGTATAGACAGAGATGTGAAAGAAGAAAGCGATGATATCTCTGGTGCGGTTGGATTAATTGATTCGTTGGTAGTCGACGAGGACGTAGCTATTGCGGTCTAACTGTTTCGAGAAGGCTGCGAGCAGCGAAAGAAACCAAAACTTCGTTGATGAAACTGATAAAAAATCATCATCTCACGTAGCACGGAATGTAGTAACCGACAAAGGGAACCTAACAATTTATGTCAGAAACATACTACTCGTGTTTGCCAAACTATGATCAAATATGCAAGAATTAATTGGAAAACATTTTTCTAAAATATAGGAACGCGGAAAATTTACTTCAGAAACAATAATTTCCGTTCCAACAATGAATATTTCTCTTCCCACTGACCAATACGCGCGTACCTGGTAGTTACAAAATTACTAGTATCTTACTATTTTTTTGCATTTGTATTGTAGTATTCGATACTTCGACCGACAAATGAAGTTGAAAATGTGCAATTCTGCATCAGTACCGAAAATCCGATCACACATCACATGCTTTTGTCGATGGGTTGTTAGCAAAGTCATGTTGTTCGTTTTGTATCATCGACGAGATAATTCTAATCCACCAAGTAGTTCGGAATTAAAATCAGATCGGAACTAAGTTACCTGAAACATGCATCATTGACCTAATCCATTCTTCCCTTCAACTCTTTCGTAATGACAGCATCTTTTGTAATAATGTGCACGATTCCTCCCCACCCAGATAAAGCATCTCTATCCACACTGCTTAGAAGTGCTTGGCCAAGGGTCTCGAAAAGTTCATCGGGATTCATGTTTGGTTTGAAAAGAGCCTCGCACATTCCGTACATGTTACCGGTGCAAGTTCCGGTGACGACAAAGTCTTTTGTGTGAACGGGAGCTCCAATAAGATCCATCCCGCTCAGAAAGGGCTCTCCTGTTTTTTCGTCCAATCCAGCGACGATTGGCTCTACGAAGTATGGGCCAAACCGTTTCTCGTACAACAGCTGACCCAGCAAATGAGAGAATACTTTGGGAGTCATTTCTCTGTCTTCCTTCAATCGATATAGATTCATACGGAATTCCAAAAGCTGATGCAGGGTCTGAACATCTGTCGCAAGGCCACCCAATCCCACGTACAGCTTTGGTGACATTCGAAACACCTTTGTGAAGTCCGTAGCAATTGTTGCGAGTTGCGCTCCAAGGCGACGGTCCGCAGCAATTCCGACGCAGCCATCTCCTTGCATAGCGATAATCGCAGCCCCATTATATTCAAGAATCGACATGATTGATATTAGATTCGATAATTTTGTAGTGTGCGCAATTCCCCAGTCGTTTGAAGGAAAGAAAGCAGCGATTGCAATTGTGACGAGATCAACGACAAACGAATTTGTCTGTGGATCCTGCACAAGAGCATTTGTCGTGATGATGTAAAGAGCTCTCGACGATCTCTTCAGAAGCGGATCGATCTTATGCGCAAAATGAACAATGCACGCGCAGAAAAAATGGTTAGGTACTATAGTACGGTACGGTATGTACCGGTACGTACTTCGAAGTAAAATGCGGAGAATAACGCTCTGATACAACGCATGGCAGGGGTCATAACCCCTGACGCATGGTACGTACGATATCGTACTATCCCTGAGTGCTTTGATCAGGTAGATTTCAACAACCAGGTTCATCTCACATCTAACATTGCGATAGGAATCAAGAGATGTAAATCATTCTTATCTATCGCCTTGCGACGTACATCCTTTTGTAGTATTTGTATTGCCAACAGCGTTTTTGCTCTAAAGAAAAGGCGTGTCATTCATCACAGCGGTTTAAAAATGACGAATTCTCTCGCATCTGAGCTACGAATGTGGTTTTACTTGTTTGGGATTATGCTTTCGCTGTGTCCCTCGCAACCTGAAGTAGGCGGCAGTAGATTGGAGAATGTATGGGGCATGCAGGATCCTATAGGCAAGATGTGCCTCATGAGCACTGATCCCGAAGATGCTCTGTCGAATAGCTTTGGTACGAACAGAACTGCCTGTGAAGATTCATCGTCGGCGATACGAATGGAATACGAAATACACAAGAAGGTCAAGCACGCGAAGTATCAAATATTTCAAACGGACTGCAAAGATAGATTTGAAGACGGAAAATCACCAGTGCGAAGCTCCGTATCTCCGAACCAAGACAACACAATACCTTTGTCTCTGTCGTCTGAATCATCTGATACCGATAGTATTACGGCGTCGCTCGAGCTTATTCCGAATAAGGATTCTCTCTCGTCGTCCTGGTTTCAATCATTTTTTAACACCGAATTACAACAACGCACTATTGAATTCTGCGTCCGAACGAGTTTGTATACACCGCCTCAAGCAGGTGATATTGAAGTTAATTTTCGAGAAACAAATATTGTTGCTGTTTTCAACACAACAGAAGGCGATGGTGGCAACGGTGATGACTACGTCGTGGATAGCGTTGTTCTCAATCCCAAAGAACTCATCGGCATCAAAGTTGAATTGAATTCGAAAATGAATGGTGAAACCTCTGCCAGCACCAAGAAAAATGACGAGTTATAGGAAGAACAACTCAGCAGTTTTGAGCAGCGTATGGCTTCACATTATTTTCCATCAATTCTTGATACGCTTCCTTTCTTCAAATTGAAAGACTTGTTAATACAAGTTTCAGCGTCAATAATTTCAGATAATTGTTTCCAAGTGTGTACCTTCTGGGATGCCTCGACTCCTTCCAAAAGTGAGACTGCAAATGGACCAATTAACTTGATTAGCTATTGCTTGTCCTTCTATCAAAGTTAGCCTTCCTTGTTGCTGTTGCTTCCAAAGTGACTTCTGCAGATATTCAATGCGTCTTGTTAATCTTCCGACTTTGTACAATAGAAGGAAGATGAATATTTACTATCTGATCACAATAAGTCAAAGTGTTTCATCCTACTAGCAAAGGAAAATGAAAGTGGTGAAACAATGGAGCCGTTATGAAGACATGTATCAAGATTAGTCTAGCGGTGCTCGAGCTATGGAGCATTGGAATCAGATGTAAATTGTTCAGAAAGGGATACGAGAAATTGTTTTGCCGGTTTCAAGGTCATTGTTGTTAGAGCCCCGCTGAGGATTGCAATTCTGCTTGGTTTTGGAATCGAGAGAGCTGTCAGCTCCTGCATTGCAACAAGTTTCCACTTGCCATTCATTGAAAGTTACCCTTACTGTCTGTTTGACCTTGCGCTTGATATGAAATGTAGGTCCCAAAATCAAGATGACAAGTAGAGGAATCCATGGAAAAGGATAATGCAACATATTCAAATTTTGAAAATTTTGTTGTACGTCTACATAAAGAGTTTTTTTGGCTTTAAAGCACTCAATTGTAGACTCAGAAAAGTCATGTTCAATAAGAAACTTTTCTTTGTGGTCACATCTTCCATACTGCAAAACAAATTGTATTTCGTCCATCCCTATAGTATCACTTTGGAAGTGAATAGCTGACAATACCTTGTTTAGATTCTCAGGAGGTAAAATGATTCGAATGCTTGAGCGCATTACTGGTTGGTGAAAAATTGGACGGAGTTCTTGAAGATCATCTTCTTTTAAAGATAGAAACCCTCCTCGAGTTGTGATAGACATGTAGATTGGTTCTTGTAGAGGTTCAAGATTTTCTACGTGGAGACCAAACACCAGGGCGATGTTACGACATGATGACTTCGATTGTTCGTTGAAATCAAATTTATAACCACTGCAATGATCGTCCACCTGAGAACCAAATGCAGACACGCGTGCCCTTTCTTTCCAACCTATCGCGTCAATTGAGATTTGTTCCACTGGACATACAATACTGATATGTTCATCTTTTGTTGACGATGCGCTAATGACGTCCCCGTCCGTGCCGAGAGCCACCACTTGATATTCGAAAGTGTCATTCACCAATAGATCATTGCTTTTGTCACATACTGAAGGTACGCAATTATATGTGATGTTTATTATCTCTCCAATTTTTTCATTTCCGTCAAATAAATTCCTTGTCGGTTCTAATATTAGATTTTCAGTCAATTGAGCCCCTTCATGATCTAACAGAACTCCATTTGAAGGAAGTGATTTCAAGAAAAATCCAAGAGTTCTATTGATTCCTGATGAGTCTAACCCTTTCATCTGATAATTTACCCCTTCAACTTGCGTCGTCGATGTTATCGAGGGATCCGGGTCATTGGTTGACGAATAGGAAACACTGCTTAAAATTTGAACCTTTACTTCAGCTTCTTCTGACMAGCTCCCTGCTCTATCCTGTACACGGAATCGGAAGAAATCGACAGTCGACAAATCTTGAATCAAAACATCGTCGTACGTGATAAATCGATATTCTACGTATGCCTGTTTGCCAGATATCGTATTGTTGATATTGGATAGTAGCGTGCCATGAAGTAGATTATCTTCCCTTCGAAATGATGACACGCTCAAAAAGAGATCGCCCATTTTGGGAGGAGACGTTATCTGAATGGCTTGAATATAATCATTCTTGTCGACATCAAATCCGGTCAGTAACAATGCCTGAGCCTCCTCATTGACCCCCTCGTGTACAAAATACGTCGGAGGGAGAGTCGCCACTGGAGGATCGTTTATTGGGTCGACTATCACTGAAATTGTAGCTGAAACACATTGTGACGACGTGATAATTTTGTTTGTAGTAACGCAAAAGTCGAAAGACGAATAGGAATGTCCCGGAAATTCTGAGTGCTCGTCCTTTTTCGGCACATATACTATACGACCCATATCTCCGACAAGCACTGGGTGACTTCCGTTTGGCTCTATACTTTGACCGTTCCCTACATCGAAAATATTTCCTCTCGCTGGAAATCGCGTAATGTAGAGCCGAACGTATGCAGCTGGTTGGTGTGATAGGCTAAGGCGATTCAGGAGCTTATCAATTTCATCGTCTATAAAAGAATATGACATTTTAATCTCCTCAATGAGGGTATTTTCGTCTGCCGAATCTTCATAGATACGAGCTACCGAAGAATGGGCAACGGGTTGAGAAGGAGGTAACCCTTGGGAAATAATTGATCGCACTTGGTTTTTATTCAAAACACCGCTATATACCGAGAACTGAAATAGCTGACCATCCCAAGCACGTGACTGCCAACTATCGTGTTTTGGATAGTTGAAGAAGTGAAATAAACTAGTCGCATTCCAATGTTTTAGGTCATTATCAAATACCTCTCTTCTCCGCGCCATTGATTTTCCATTCACAAAAACTTGTTGGTGAAAATTTGCCAAGGAAATCGTGATGTGGGTTGGCGAGAAAATCCCATCGTTATTGTCCCGTAATGTAGATGTATTGAATTCAACTCGTTGGCAGGGTTCAAGCAAATGGTTGCTTGTTCGGTAAAGAACTTCCATCAAATCTGTGTCAATTATTGAGAGTTGTAAATCGATTTTAGAGTTTTCGCACAACGTCAACCCTGATCGTAATGCGTTTGTCTCGAACGAGTCCGACCCGATAGTAAATATAGTTCTGGGCGATACCAGGTCATATTGATCTTTGTATTGATCCATTTGCTCCCGATGAGGTCGAATCCACAACGATATAGTGAAACCAAATCTCTTGTCATTATGGAACGCATTCATTTTGTCGATAAATGAACCGATAGGTCTAGACGCGTACAGCGCTGTGGATGTCTCTGTCTTTTGATTGTTGTCAACGGCTGAATGAAAGTCGCTTTGGATTCCAGTGCCCGGCGCACATTGTGTAGTGTTCGAATTCCTTACCAATGCCAAAGATTCCTTTCCCAGGATTCCGCCGTTGAAAAAGGTTCCCCGAAAACAATCATTTTTGGTCATATCATATTGTAGCAAGGGAATCAGTTGCAAGGAATCTGACGTTTGTACAATGATTGAGAATAAAATTATCAGAATCCAAGTATAGAAGACAATTGTCACGTCTTGTTTCATTTTGCTCGTGGGTTTGTTGAAAGAAGTGACGGTGGTACACGTATTTGAAGTCCCTGTATAAAGAAAATAATTCCTGACGTTTGTTTTCTTTTCGTAACGAGTCTTCTTTTTCTAGAACAAAGATATCTATGTATCCATTCTTTATTTGCATCCTGACTGTTTTTGCGCAAAGTAGATAAGAGTTACAAGGTTTTGCTTCTCGACAACTGGTTTCAGACTGAGAGTTTAACAAAAGGTTTTAGGTTTTACTGTATGCCACGGGTTGCATGTTTTTAGACGACATAACGAGAGGTTTGATTGTTAATTCTCTCCTGATCCACGAGTATTAGTGCTCCTAATGGTTCATTCCCGAAAACATATTCTGTGATATGTTTTCGGGAATCACTTTCAGTGGTACAGATGGCAC
>CAACVS010000203.1:105959-126855 GCA_900660405.1 Pseudo-nitzschia multistriata | reverse complement strand
GCTGGGGGCTCTTGAGTATGCTCTCTTGAGGGGAGGTCGAGGAACTGAAACAATCGATGCTTGTTGGTGAGTCGATTGCTGGGTTCTTGCTGTTGTTGTTCTTGGCGTTGCAGTTGTTCTTGCTGTTGTTGTTGTTGCTTGAGTCGATTGGGTAGTTGCTTGAGTGGATTGCTGGGTTCCTTGAGTGGATTGAGTTTGTTGAGCAAGCTGAACAATCTGGTGAGTTGCAGCCTCAAGCTGAGTCGGTGTCTCCTCCTCACGACGTGGAGTGAGGAGGAGCTCAGCAGTTTCATCTTGGGTAAGTTCTTGTGTAGGCTGTGTAAGTTGCGAGGGCTGTGTAAGTTGCAAGGGCTGTTGAAGAGGTGGAGGACTTGGGGACTCATTTAGTATGTTTTGTTGACTACCTAGCACTAAAGTGGTGTAATCCTCATTAATCGTGTATCCTTCTTCCAGATCAAACTCCTCTTCCCCATCTCCAATCGCTGCCTTTGCACCAAGCAACAGCTTGATCTCCTTTGCAAGCTTGATCGCTGGCGACATATACGGATTCCMAGTAGGAATTTGTTTCCTGTGGAGGGAGGAGTACTTCCTGGTCATGGAGTCCCTGTCTCTTCCAGTCCCCCAGTTCTCATGATGGGTATCAACAACAACTTTCCATTGTTCTGGTCCAATAGGAAGGTACTTCCTCATGAGTCCCAGCATGTCMATGGTCTCCTTATAGCTGTAGTTGGTAGAACMCCTTGATCTTCCTCCTTTTTCCACGGCCACGACAGTCCTTGTCGTGGAAGAAGAAGCTCCTGCTCCTGTCGACCTTCTTGCAGCTGTTGCTGCTGTTGCTGGAGCTGTTGCTGGAGCTGGAGSTCCTGTTGCTGGAGCTGGAGCTGGTGGAGCCATGCTGATCCTTTTGTTATGAGCCAGGAGCGAGGAGGGTATGCTAATCACACATGGGATTTCGATGTCTTCTTCCCTCTCAAGAGAGCGCCGGCTCTCTYCCCTCCTCCTCTTAGCAAGCCGCGCTTGCTGCTGCATCCTCCACAACAGAAGAATCTGGATGCTTGTATTACAATTAAGTAGAGGGCTCCACGCGCCAACCATCCTCAGCATTGTTTATCTTTGTTCCTTGTTCCTTCTCCTCTTTGTTGTTGTTCCTTCTCTTTGTCATCATTCTTCCTTCTCCTCTTTGCTGGTGTCGAAGAAAAGATGTGCTTTTTTCATGTGCTTTTTTCTTGACACTTGAATCGAAAGTTTGGCGCCTGTTTAGGGCGCGCCTGCTCCCGAGACTGGAAATGTTAAGTCAAGGATTCCGATGAAAAAATATGTCAATTACATAAATGTTKGTAGTAGAGGGCCCACTACTACCAAAATTTATGTTTTTTTTTACATAAACCGAGCCGGGCGTGCCAAAAAGTACACAGATATATGTTTTCGGGAATGAACCAATGTCAAGCGCACCAAAGTAAAGTTATTGGCAATTCCCCGGGTGTCAATTTTTTTCATTTTCCCTGTCTTTATTTCTCCTCTCCCCCCCCCCCTCCACACAAAAAAACTACCCCGAAATAATATTTCTATTAGCGGTCCTTACTACTGGGGATATAAAATCAGTGCTTACTACTTGAGAATCACCAACAGAACGACCCCCTTACCCAGCAGTTTGCAGTGTTCACTACTATGGCATCCCAACTAGTAAGTAGTAATGGAGGTGATCAAGTAGTAAGCACTAATATTAATTCTCAAGTAGAAAAGGACTGATTTTATATCCTCCCCAGTACTAGTAAGGACCACTAATAGAAATATTTTGGGACCAGCGAGAAATTAAACAATGGAAATATTTTTATTTTTGTCCGTTGGATGCCTTTTTTAACTGTAAAAATGAGCTAAAAATTTCTATTAGTATTGGTACGGGGATTGCCAATAACTTTTTGACTTTAGTGCGCTTGACAGCATAAGGAGTTCTCACGAGTATCAGTGAATCGGTAATAAAATTAGACCTAGTAGTACCTAGTAGAATTTATGATTTTTTGTCACCCACTACTACTAGTACTGTAACTTTGGCTGACTAGTTCTAAGCCGCCAGAGCATCCTTTGGCTTCCCAACACCATGGATCTTGAAGTACCTAGAAATATATACTAGCAAGAAGGAATGTGTTTATGCAATCATCAAGTGTGCTGGTAATGAATGTAAAGCATTGGTCTATCCCCCAACAGAAGAAGACCAAACACAGGTGGCATACTGAAGGCTACTATTTAAATGATACAGCAAGCAGCACTGCCCATACAGCTGAGGAGAGACACTCACTGATTAGTATAAAAACACTGGAGCCTACTGTTGTCAACTGTTGAAGAGATCAAAATGATTTTTTTACACTTTCCTAGTACAATCTCCACTCAAAATTATCATAGAATCAAGCAAATCAAGGGAGTACACTGCTAGTAATTTGGCTCAAAATCAATTGGTTTTGACTGCTTGTTCAAAATCCTACTGGAGTCTAGTGTTGTCAACCCAAAACTGACTGGTGAGCAAACTGCTCCTGGAGACCAAACTGGAGTTTTTAAATTCCCTTGTACAAACTGGTGTCCACAAAATGATTATAGAGTCCAGCAAATCAAGGAATATACTGTTGATGTTGCTCAAAATTGTTTGTTTTGATCTCACTGCAGTAAATGTACTGTACTAGTATAATCTACTGCAAGAACACCTTAAAAACTGCTCTATTCTTTGATTGTAGTTGATGTGATACATACCCCCTTCTTTTTCAAGTCTCAACTAAGAAGTGATAATAGTGACAGCTGCAAAGCATCATATTGTTCTATGTTTGCCTATCATGTTATCCCTTTTCCTCCTTTCAGTGCAACAGAAAGAAGCATTCAGTACATTGAATATCTTCAGTCTCCCATTCATATGTTCATGTCTTCCCTGAATGATTGACTTTTCGTGTTTTCTTTGCTTGCTGTATATCCCTTGGTTTTGGGTCTTTCCATTCAATGTTCCCCTCAGTTCACCACTATCAGCTTCGGCCATTTCCTGGTCCTCAAGCCTTGTTGTTGTTGCAAGCTCAGAATCAAAGATGCATTTCTCAGAAATGTCACCAGGAAAGGGAACATTGATTCAGAGAATATAACTTGTTTTGATGCATATTATTACTTCTTACTATATCACTGGACCATTAAACTTCTCTAAATACATGTCAGTATTAAATGGATACGGTTCAAAGCATGGGCAATCTGTCCAGTCCACAGATAGCATACAGTCTGCTCTAGACAAGTACTCCCTATCTGGTAATTGAGGTTGACAAAAAATCTCCTGTTCTCCCATACAATCACTTGCTCTTGCAGCTCAAATTTCTTTCTCACGCGTGCTACTACAACTACGCTACCACTCTACTTGTTACACCCCACTCGGTGCTGCAATAATAATAATAAGAAAATATAACTAGCATAAACATTATTACTCATGTAAAACCCACTACTAAATCTGGTGGTTGAAGTTATTCTAATGTTCTTTAACACAGAATAACATTGGAAAAAAGAATGAAGTCAGCAAAACACTCAAAATTCACCAACCTTTCGTTAGAAAAATATTCGAAAAATCAGTTTTGAAATAGCTATATTGCTGGGCGAAGAATTCAGGCCCAATCTTCCCTACCGAAAATATGATTAGAATCTTCTTGATCTAAATTAGCCAAGATCAGAAAGAGATGCTTCAGACAGTCCGAAAGGAGCTGGAACTCGACGTTGATGTTTCCATATCCTCGCAATCCACTTCTCGTCAATTGCCGGCATCCCCTCGTGTTCCGTTCTTGGATCAAACTGTCCGTTGCGATCGGCTGGAAAGAAAAGAAGGGCATCGCCCCGCTTGGGCTGAATGATAAGCTTATCTTCATCCGCACTGGTAATGCGATCTCTATCGACGTCTCCGATCGCAGCGGAAGAGCTCAGTTTTCCGAATCTAGTCAATCCCCCCCTCTCGACGTCGTTAAGATACACCAGTAATGTCGCCAGTGTCTGTCCTCCTCGGTTCGCGTCTTCTGTTTCCGCAGATCGGTTTGCATCATAGTGAGGCGCCAAAATTTGATCAGGTTCGTACCTGATTACGGTGGGTGCCTCAAAAAGAGCAGCTTCCGACACGATCGATGTGTCGAAGTCCTCATTGGAATGGAAAAGTTTTGAAGCTTGGCGCACGAATTCCCGTGCCCCACTAGATGGATTAGTCATATCGTCTAATGTTGTCGAAGTGCTCGTTCTCAAGGCTTTCAAGCCCTCGGCTCTTGAATACGTAAATCCCCCAATGAGAATTGTTGTTACCACAAAAACAACGGCGTAATTTTGCAGGGCATGAACTACCAAATCAACCTGACCACCTCCACTATTCTTGACTTGAAACCAAGAACTTAACAATGCGATCCATGCAATAGGTCCTTTACTCGAGAGCTCCACAAGGTCCTTGAAATCCTCAGTCCAACCTGCGTAAGCCACTGGGGATCGTACCAATTTCTTCTCAGAAGCCTTATCAATCAAATCCTGACAGTAAGAATCGTCAAGAAAGTTTTCGATTACAAAAATATCGGGATTTGCATAAATTTTCTTAAGGCCTGGAAAACCTTCATTTATCGGAACTCTTGGACCCACAATATTAGTAGGCATTGCCGTTGAATGCATGACATGATGTTGACGTTGAAGTTGATTCCGGCCACACTCCAGATGGACGAAGGCCATCGCAGGTAGAAGCGCAATCAACACGAAAACAAATAAAACAATGAAGTGCTTCATTTCAACCCTAGCATTCCGATTGCTGTTACGTTGTATGTATGTGAATTGAAGAAGGTGTTTGATGTCTTCTTGATGTCGGGACGAAGGATGGTGATGGTACGAGTGGTGTTGTGTGATCATCTACCACGGTTCACGTAAGAATGCAAGGTTATTTTCTGTCGGGCAGCTTGGTTCGATACGAGAACGAATGAACACGAATGCAGGGGTATGGGCGTACGATACCAGTAGTACTACAAGTATGTACTCGTAGTATTGCAAGGTCAACGTCGTTCGGTTCCTTGCTCTGGGATTTTCGAGAAAAAAAATCCAGACTACGTACTACCGGTACATGGAGGTGTGCGTGTACGGAAGCTACATATTCTACCCTACGTACAGCATCGTACGTACCCCACGTAAGGCAATCAATCAACAAGGTTGGGAATCTTTTGGAAGACTGACGATGGACAGAAGCATCTCTAACCACCATTAAAAATAATGATGGCAAACAAAAAGAGAAAAGAGTCCGAAATCTGAAAACGCCGACATCAGCCACAGCAGAGACAACCTCTCGACAGTGAAATCTTGACAACGATAGCATGCACTGTACTGAGAGAGTTACGTAGGTACAAGAAAAAAAAACAGTACCAGAACCGATGAAGCGTTCGAATGGAACGTAGCACAAAATCCAACAGCTGAGTTACTTTCACACAGATACATAAACAGAACATCAAATGGACTGAGGATGAGGTTCAATTGACATAAAGACTAAGACCGACGACGTCAATTGCCACTGGTCAGTACGCGAGGGAAATGAATCGATCATGGTACGTAAGAAGACGAAAGAATTCGCATCCACGCTCTACGAAATCTCGATCGTCCAAGTGAGGGTTGGTTGACTTGATTCTTCCTAATGAAATCTATAAAATTAAACTGATATAATGAGGCGGAATTGAATTTGTCGAAGAAACCTTACTATGGTGAAGGAAGAATCAGTGAAACCATGACCAGAATATGCTTTGATCTCCCCAGATGATGACTCCAATCTTAGGACACCTTCAGAGACTTCAAATGTTGTCTGTGAGAAGAATTAATAAAAGTTATTCGTACTGTCAGATGGGATAGATCAAAGAAGTTACTGGTTGAGAATGTAAGGAGTGATGAAGAGAAACTTGTGACCATTGACTACTGGCATCGGACTTTTCTTAAGATTGACGATCCTTTTTTACACAACTTTAATATACACTGAACTCCGAAGCAATCCAACTGAACTTTCCTTAAGAACTGATTGTGGATATTCCATAGCAACTTAATATGTTCCATCCGATGATTGATCTTTACTTACAATTTTGTATAATCGAATTTTTCCCTTCCATAACAGAAACTGCATGGATTCTGGCTTTAGCTAGCATCATGTGAAGCCGGCCCAGAATATTACAAACTTTGAACATCCAGACCAAAGTCGCTTTACACACATGGAACCAGGCCGAAGTTGACGAAAGCAGCTGATGGTCCGTTGATGGTGCCATTTTAGTGCCGTTCCAAAACTAACCGGACACCCAACACTATTTATTTCAAGAGTTTCGTTGGTCATCCAATAGCTAGAGGCAAGTCTCGACACTGGATTCCATCCGGCTTTCTTTTGTTTTCGACATGATCAACAGCACGAAAGAAGACTGGCTGGAGCCATAGAAAATGAATCACTGTAATACGTTTAAGGCACAAAGTAACAACAGTTGCGTACCTTTCTTGATCTAGTCAACACTTGTCAGAATTTTTTACAACTCTTCCATCATACCTGCAAATGAGACAGTCTAAAAATTTTGCCTGTTTCGACTTCAGACACGATATCTTAGAGATCTTGTAACGTAGAAAGAAGATTTAGTTTTGTTGATCACATTACATAACAGATGGTGTTTAAAATTTATGTCTAGTACCGAGTCCCCAGATATGGAGAAGAGATTTACAGAAGATCCTTCTCGAAGGCCAATTCTTCTTCATCGGTATCAAGATCGATACCATCCTTGATCTTCTTCTTAATTCTCTTGACCAGGGCCTTCTCTTCCTTCTTGGAAAGCTTCTTCGGACCTGTTTGGACTTCGACCTTGTTTCCTGCGGCATCAGTCATTTCTTGGAGTTGCTGTTGATCATCAATCTTGGTGTCCTGCTTAAGCATCCAATCGGCATCACCCTTCGTCTCGAGGTGACCGGCGTCCATGACCCAGGTCTCAGGACAAAGAGTAGAAACGAATTCGTTGTTGTGCGAAATAATGATAACACCTCCCTCAAATGTTTCAATGGCATGAGCAAGTCCTCCCAAAGATTCACGATCAAGGTAGTTTGTGGGTTCGTCAAGGATGACAATGTGGGGCTGCATCCACATGGCTGCTGCGATGACAACCTTCACCTTCTGTCCTCCAGAGAGGGCAGACATACGGTAGTGGGTTCCGAACTCAGGCGCAAGACCACAACCGTTCAAGTGGGATTCGACATTCTTCGCAGACAGTGGCTTCACGAACATACCAGCCAACTGGGCAAGCTTGAGATCGACTCCCTTCATGGCCTTTTCCCATCCCATCTTCTTCAAAACCTTGGCGCCTAAGAACTCGCCGGAATCCACGGTTGATCCGGCATACTTGACTTCATACTCGTATTCCTTGCTCTTGTTCATCTTTCGTCCTCCAACAAGCTCGGAGACGACCTTCTTGACCTTGGTGATCTTTCCAGAGTCCTCATCAACAAAGGTGAGTTCAAATGGCTTCTTCTGGAGTGCAAGTTCAGCTTCGGTGAATTGCAAGGTGACCTTGACCAGGGATTCCTTATCCTCTCCACCGTTAGCGAAACGCCATCGAATGTACTCATTGGGAGTCTTGTTCAAGTGATCTTCGATGTGATGGAAGGCGTGTTGGGCAACGTAGGCAACACGTGCGTTAGGGTGTTTCCATACATCACCTTCTTGTGGAGCAATTTCTCCAACAAGAAGCTTGATCATGGTGGATTTTCCGGCACCGTTCTCTCCAATACAGGCTACACGAGAGCTCAAAGAAACCTGAACAGTGATGTTGTAAAGGGTGGGCTTTGTGTTTCCTGGGTAAGTGAAAGTACAGTTACCCATCTTCATGAGAGCCTTACCCTTGGATTTGACTCCTTCAATAGGGCCAGGAGGAGGGAACGACATCTTGAGCTTTGATGCCTTCAAAGAGAAGAAGGAGCGAGCAGAAGGATCAACCTTCACGAACTCATCAAGGTTACCCTTAAAGGATCTCAACTTCAAGTTCTCGAATTTGAGGATGTTAGTACAGCAATCATTGAGTAATCCAGTGTCGTGACTGACCATGATGCATGTGACATTGGGGAGTGAGTTGAGGTATGTCTTAACCCAAGCGACGTTAATGACATCCAAGTGGTTGGTAGGCTCATCCAAAAGGAGGATATCAGCGTTTTGAAGCATAGCACGGGCCAAAGCAAGTTTCATACGCCATCCACCACTGAGGGTAGATACAGCGTGGTCAGGCTTGGCCTTACCATCATCCGTGAAGCCGACGGTTCCAAGAACCTCACGGATTTTGTCCTTTTCGATGCCAAGTGCAGCGATAGAAGGATCGATAGCGACGTAGTCGACGCATGACAAGTGAGATTGTTCTCCTTGAATATCAGCTTCGACGAAAACGGTCTTGACTTGGGAAACATCAGGGAAACCTTCGACCTGGTTGTTCGCAATAGATCTCATGAGAGTGGTCTTTCCACAATCATTTGGTCCGAGAAGTCCGTAGTTTCTACCCCGAAGAAGCTTCATCTTGGTATTGTGGAGAAGAATCTTCGTACCGTAGGCCAATGTGAACGTACAGTTGCACAGTTCTTCGGCATCATCGTCGTCGTCATCGTCATCAGGGATTTCCATGCTCTTCTCACACTCGACACGGACCTCTTCGATAACTTTCTCGGATGTGTCCTTGTCGAAGTAGATGGTGGCATAGGTGGAAAGATTCTTTGCCCACTGCAGATCTTCCATGTATTTTAAGTCCATCAGAGTAGTGGAGATAGTGCACAAATATTTGATGAGCTCCAACTTTCCTCCGGCGGCATCCTTGCAGCCGAACTTTTCCAAAAAGAGTTCTTCGGTCTTGCTGACATCTCCACGGATGGCAGCGTGCTTTTCGGCCAATCCCTTGAGACGGTTCAATTGTGCTACAGCAGTTTCCGTGACGGAACGGGCCTCGGGGTCAGCAATCGACTCAGCGTTTGTCTCCAACGCAGGCAACAGAAGCGGCAGGAAAGGAGCAGCATCGAGGGGATTGTCCACAAGCTTGGACATGTTGTCGATAATAACAGCTGCTTGACGCTTCGTGGCGGTAGACTTTTCACGAAGTCCTCGCAACAACAAAGGAACAACCATAGCTAATGCCGGGGATTCTACCGATTGGACGAAAGTTACTCCGGCCATGACGTGCATGATTTCGGGAACTTCCTTAGGCTTCGTGATGGCGGTCAAAATCTTTCCGGTCATGTGTTCGATATCACGATTTCCAATGACTTCAAGAGCACTCTTCATGGTTTCAGTAGATGCTTTCTTCACTTGTTTCTTTGTGTCCCACATACAAGCGGTCACCTCGGGTACGACAAGTGGAAGAGAGTCGGCAAGCTGCTTAGGAGCGACATCCTTGAAGAGGCCAAGACATTGGAGGGCAAGCTCACGAATTTGCCACTTCTTCTCAACGGGAAGGCATGCGAAGATGATAGGAAGGAGTGACTTGATAGCGAATGGAGTGGTGTTTTTGCAGATGGCGAACGCAGTTTCTTTCGTGGCGGCAGTGACATCCTTGCTCTTGGCAATGGCTTGTCCGAGGCAGGCTCCCAAGCAGTCCTTTACGAAAGGGAGTGCGGTGGGAACAGTTTCGGCCAACTCTTTGACAACTTTCAAGGCAGCCAAGGCCTCGGCTTCATCCTTGGAGGCGCATCTCGCCGATAATGTGGCCACACTGTCTGCCAGTCCCGATTTCACAACACCGTCGGCTTTTACGGTGTCGACAATGGAGGAGACATCGTCCATGGATAGACCAGCAAATTTTTCTTCGAGAGACATTTTTTTGTGTTTATCGAACTGTTTACTAGAGATGAAAAAGGAAAAAATTAAGACATGAGAAACATTATTCGACTGATAGGTTGCTGGGGAAAATGCGGCAGGAATGGAGAACACTTTGACAGATTCACAACTGAGGAGAGTTTTTGGAAATGACCGACATGCGAACTCAAATGTCAATCGGCAAATCCCATCTCCGAATCGATCGCCACTGCCATTGGTGCCTAGTAGATTGATATGTTGTAGGTATAATTCCGACGATACACCTGAAGCTTGTGATTCCTTGAAATAAGAAGAACAACTTCTTTCTTACCTAATCAATCAGTTGAAATGAAAATTGTGAGTGATTTCACGTAACATGGTATATTCGTTCGCAAAAGCATTGCTCCTCGAGAAAGAATTCAATCGCGCAAACAACAAAACATCCGACGGACGAAACGAGATTTTGTCGTGTGACGATGCTCTTAAAATTCACGAGTGGTGGAGGACGCACAACGTATTGTTGCACTTCGACAGACCCAATATGTGGAGGTACCACGTACTCACACGTTGCGCAATCGTGAATTTTCGTGTAAGAAAGTAATTGAGGTTATGAGCCAGAACGTTCTCTCGTGACTAAGAAGATTACGGGTATCGTACTTCTACTATCAATAGTTTTGATGTTCTTCGCTCCGGAGCGGAGATTCATTCATGCACGAATACGTCCGTACGGGTAGTAGCATTTTGCATTCAGTTGTGAAGACCTGGTTCGGACATCATTATTAGAAGTAGAAGTAATTTTTTACGAGCTACATTTGCGGTAAAATGACCCAGTTCGCCGATACATCAAAAACATGAATTCACGAATACATGTACCGGTACGAGTACGAGTAAATACGTACGTACCGTACGATATGTGTATTAGGGATTTTGTACAGATACATATTACTACTGTAGAAGTACAACTACTTGTACTGTACGGTACCCAAGTACCTGGTACCCTATGATTTTTTTCATCATCCTCTTCTATGGTAGGGTACGTACGTACCCGTACGCTAGTACGAAGAAGTACTTTACAGTACTAACGATAATACGGTACGAGGTATTAGTATGAGTCACTCGTACCGAATTTCCTGTAGCAATGGATTTACTGTACGGTACGGCAGGGGTCATATGCGGTACGGTACGTACTCTACTTCGTGATATTTTTCGTACTCGTACCACAAGGGATTACGAAGTACGGTACTGTACTTCTCGTACTCGTAGTACTACTTCTTATTAGACCGATTGGTAAAACCTACGGTACTGGTAGAGCAGTTTACAATTCGAAGATGAGCGGAGGAACGATAGTCAGTACTCGTACGTACAACTCGTACTAGCATATCGTCATGATCATAACACGAGTGAGTCCAGATTCGAGGCGACGACCAAAAGTAGAATTGCCATCAACAATCAACACCACAATTAATTGTCGATACTGTAATGTACCGTACGTACCTCGAGATCAGTTCAAGTCTCTGTCCGTAGTTTTCTTTCAACATCATATCATATTCTAAATTCGCGGTCAAGAAACAACCGGAGCATGCCCATACCCAAATCACACGAAGCAAATTCAACATGTCAGAGGTGTACGTGCTGTGAGGTATGTTACTGCGGACCAAATTGCCAGTGTACCGAAACATTATGTCGAAGTGAAGCTACCAGTGTTTTGAATAGTCTAGCGGGATCTTCTGTCGGAACTCGAAGTCGAAGTGTCAGTCCAGTTCGCAATCCTGGTGTGCTGGCATCGTGCTGCTCCTCGCCACTAACAAAAAATGGCAGCAATAACTACAATGGGCAGATTTCATACAACACATTCGGCAACGATAATGGAGTGCTCGGAGTAGAAAAAGAAGAAACGGAAATATCTATACGAGGCATGACGTGCAGCATGTGCACACGATCGGTCGAAGCAATTATTTCTGATATGGATGGCGTTTTTAGTGTGAATGTCTCATTGGCATTCAATTCGGCTCATATCGAATATGATCCGTCCAAGATCACGCGCGATGATCTTGTAGATGCCATCGAGGGCATTGGATACGAAGTAATACAACAACCGCCCAGTGCCAAAATAAACACACCACTTCAAAGTACCAGGATGATCGTAGAATTTATAGTGAGTGACATGACGTGCAGTATGTGCACCAAAGCGGTCACGAAAGCTCTTGAGATGGTCCCCGGCGTTGAAGACGCTGTTGTCTCACTGTCGACAAATCAAGCACGAGTAGAATTTGATTCATCGAAATCCACCATAGATGACCTGGCGGAGGCTATCGAAGACGTCGGATACGGTGTTCTCGAGAAACTCATTGTTCGTTGTGCTGGCGATGACAACGAATCAAAACCATTGTCCCGCGGAGCAGGGAACAATACAGTCAATTCTCCTGACCGAATCGACCGCATGCTAGAACAGCAGGAAGAGGAAGTCGCCAATCGAAAACGGGCATTTCTTTGGTCACTTATAGGGACCTTACCAATACTGATGATAACAATGGTGCTTCCGCATTTTCCATCTGTAAAGTTTGTTCAGTGGCTTGATCAGACGATAGTGATAAAATTCACGAATTATGACTTCGAGTTCGTGCTGGAGGCTCTTATTTTGTGGGTGCTTTGTACACCCATTCAATTTGGTTGTGGTTATCGATTTTACAAATCTAGTTACTATGGTTTGCGCCAGGGAGTGATGGGAATGGATGTCCTGGTGGCTGTAGGTACGACAGCGAGTTACGGCTATGCCCTGTGGGCAACCCTAACAGGAGGTATGGAATTCCATTTTTTTGAAACATCGGCCGTCCTGATATGCTTCGTCTTGTTGGGGAAATGGATGCAGACTCTGGCTGTTCGCCGAACCAGTCAAGCCTTGACACACTTACTGAAACTCCAGCCCAAGACAGCCATCAAGGTTATCATATCTACTACGAATGGCGATAAAAAATGGAATCCGCTGAACAACGATCCCTACAATGAAGAAGTCGTTCCTATCACTTCCATTCAAACAGGTGATCTTGTTAAAATTCTGAAAGGATCTAGTATTCCCGCCGATGGCATAATAAAGTTTGGCGAAATGACGGTAGACGAATCCATGATTACCGGTGAATCAATTCCTGTGTTGAAAACCCCTGGAGCAGTCGTCCTTGGCGGTACAATTTGTGCTGAAGCCGGTCAGGAAGCAGGAGCAAGTTTTTTGGAAGTGACTGGAGTTGGTTCCAACACAGCTCTTAGCCAAATCTTGAAACTAGTGCAGGATGCACAGAATAGACAAGTCCCAATTCAAAACTTTGCCGACAAAGTGGCAGGTATTTTTGTTCCCACAGTGGTTTTGTTGTCATTTTTTACTTTTGTAACCTGGTATGCATTGATCCAATGGGGAGTTGTTCCCCTGAGCCTTCTACCTAGCGATGAATCCCCTCAGACTTTTTCACTCCTTTTTGGCATATCATGTTTAGTGATTTCTTGTCCATGTGCGCTCGGATTGGCAACACCAACAGCTGTCATGGTTGGCACTGGTGTTGGAGCCAAACAGGGTGTTCTGATGAAGGGTGGAGAGACTTTAGAGCTTGCTTCGAAGATTGACTCTGTGGTGTTCGGTACGTTTGATCATGCGTCTACCTCTTTGTATTTTTGTCTTTCTGATTGACGATCACGGTAGTTGCACTCATCTCGTTCTCGCATTTTGTTTCATCACGAAACTGTAGACAAAACAGGTACGCTGACAAAGGGGAAGCCCGCTGTCACGGATTTCAGTTTGGTTGTGAGAGAGAACATATTTTGGGAAGAAGTTATCAATCGTGATGCTGCTACGGCGCTGAAAAATACATCCTCCCTTTCATCGAAAAGTAATATGGAAAGATGCCTGTTGTGGCTCTTAGGTTCCCTTGAACGGAATAGTGAACATTTGTTGGCAGCAGCCATTGTAGCTTACGCTGAAGACAGATTAGGGGGCGGGACCAACGATGTTGCCGAAGAACTTGCTTTTGCACAGCCCTCAAATTTTGTTGCTATGACCGGACGTGGAGCCTCGGGGAAAATTTTGGGAGAGATTGACGTTTCGATCGGTAATCGTGCGTTTTGCGAATTCCAGGGCTTCGAGATCAGCAAAGAAGTCGAAAACATCATGCAAGGATTGGAGCGCCAGGGCAAGACGGCTATCGTAGCTACAGTCAATGGCACAATAGTTGTAGTTATGGGCGTTGCAGATGAATTGAAACCAGATGCATCTGCCGCAATCATCTATATGAAAGAAGTGATGGGAGTAGACGTATGGATGGTAACCGGAGATAATAATCGAACGGCTCGTGCTATCGCTAGAGAGCTGAATCTACCATCAAACCGAGTCATTGCTGAAGCCCTCCCTGCTGCAAAGGTTGAAAAGGTTCAGGAGCTTCAAAGACATGGTAAAATAGTTGCTATGGTAGGGGATGGAGTAAACGACTCACCTGCCCTCGTACAAGCTGATGTTGGTCTAAGTATTGGGAAGGGGGCCGAGATAGCGGCAGAAGCATCGGACATGGTACTTGTTCGAGGAAATGTTAGCGATGTCTGCACCGCACTTGATGTGAGTCGAGTTATTTTTCAAAGGATTCAGGTAAGATGTCTTGAGCGCTTTTTTTTTCAGATCATAAACGATTAATATTTCTCACGATGCACTCTCTAAATCTATATCTACGTCGGACAGCTGAACTTTATTTGGTCCCTGCTATACAACTGTCTGGGCATTCCGCTCGCTGCTGGAGTCTTTTACCCACTTTTTCATACCCGTCTACCCCCAACCGTTGCTGCATTGGCTATGGCGTTGTCTTCACTGAGTGTTGTAGCAAGTTCTTTGGCATTACATTTATACCGTCCTCCCAATGTTCTTGGTACTGCATCCGGCCTGAATAATGAAACGAACGGTGGTGATCCTGATCTCGCATTACATGTCCCACTGCTTAAACTATCTTGCAGGGTAGGAGAGTGCTGTTCGGCAGATTCGGATCAGATGTCGAGTCTAGAGGAGGGAGTGGCTTAAAATACTGCTCCGAACACGAGTGCTGAAAAATTAATACATCACATTTACGGATAGTTAATTAATTTATGTATGGAGCTCTATCAGACCTGCCCCAAAAAAGCCGCTTGTTCTCCGGCAGGTTCTACTTCTCCTACCATAGTAACTTGATCTTCTCCGTCCTGGTGCATCGAAGCATCTCTTAGACCAGCGTGGAGTACTGTTAAGAAACCAGAGGAACCCAAGGCCCACCAGAAAACGCTACTCAKGATCCAAATTAGAGTGAGTGAGCTGACCACGCCCATGACAATGGTGGCTTGTGTTTGAGTGACAGAAAAAGACCCTATTTTTAGAGACCCAGATTGCGATGCCCTAATGACATACACCCATGCCATCGCCAACAATGCAATGCCAATGATGGCAGATGGAGTAACAAAAAGCGTCAAACCAAACAGAACTGCCAACATCAAAAGATAATTGAGGTAAAAAAATTGGAAGTTGTGTTTCAAGCGCACGAGCAACAAGGAAGGCGTTTTTTCGACATAAAAGGGACGTTCTTCCCCGATTCCAAAACACACAGAAACGGTTCGCAACCTTTCACGGCTGAAAAACTGCCCTGTTGTTTGGGAAATGTAGTCCTTTGTAGAATCAGGAATTGAAGCAGAAAATTTTGAAACGGCGTCGTTGGCACCAGACGAATCCCATTTTTCCTTGCTGAAAAACAATCATAAAGATTGTGGTTCGATTTTGAGTCATTCGTTTGTTCATTCGTCAATCAATTCCGTCGAGTCGCCGGGTGTTGATTGCAAGGACAGCAGCAGCGTTGACATTAGTTAAAAGGGTGTCGATTAATCTCAAGTTTCAAATGAAAGCAAAAAAATCATGCAATATCGACGTCTTGGGGTCACTTACGCTGTATTCATCACTCCGACGAGTGTGCCCATTGCCGATGCCGATTGACCCGGAGTTCCAGTATTCGCATCCATTGTGTCTTTGATATGTGGACAAGAAAATGGATGTAGTCTTCACTATAAGTGGTCGACTAAAAGCGGGAAGCTTTGATCAAACGATGAAAACACTTTCGCTACAACTCGATCCGCGTGACCAACTTGATTTGGTCTCGTTCTGTAAAAGTTTACAGCACTGTCCCGAGTGTTTTGGAATGAACTCGTATCGCAGCATCTCGCTGTATCAATAGACCACTGTTGAACCGCTGCACTTCGCCTCGTATCCAAACCTACGGTACGATACCGTTAAAATTATTATTGTCAACGGCAGAAATTTAAGAAAAACTACTAATGACTCCATCGAAGACTGCACCTGTGTCGTGTTTGTGTGTACAACGGGACTAGAACAGGGCCATCCGGAACCCATGCATGCGACCCCCCCCCCCTTTTGAATGCTGTACTTCGGGGGTAATCAGGTGGGACAAAAAGTGGGTTGTTTTTCTGATAGTGACTGATTTTGTTGAACTCTATCGATTGAGCAAACTTTATCAAGGGATTTGTAGAAATAAACAGCGTCTTTGTAAGCTGGGAAAATAAAACCATGAAAGTCTTCTTGTACCATTACTAGTAGTACAAGCTACTAGTAGTACTAGTGGTACTACTAGTAGTACTAGTAGTAACTCCCACCACTACTAACAAAGCTTTGCAGATTCACCACTCCTCCTCCTACTACTACTACTAGTAGTAATACTACCACTAGTGCTACGATTACATCACCAGTACCATGTTCCAGGAGCAAACTCAAACTCTCTTCTTGGATGGGAAAGTTGGCTATGATAGCACAACTCCAACTACTAGTACTAGGTGGCTAGTAGTAGTAGTAGTATTTACCTCTGGATGCCTGAAATGATGCAAGGATAATAATTAGTATGCTGGGCAAGAGTGCAGTGACTCAAATAACAGCCAAGAAGTAAATTGAAGATTAGCTGATGAAATTTGTTTTATTGTTCTTCCTTTTTGCAGTCTACTGTAGTCAGACTAGTCTGGGATCTGGTAGCTTATCGTACGTGAAAACACACTGTTTCCGAACGTCCCAGCCAAGCTGGATGTGCTCTATTGACGGAGCCATCGCATAATTTTTGATGAATGTTTCTTGTTTGCAACAACAAAGTGCCTGTTTTCAATTTGAAAAAGATTTTTGAAAGTACTATTACAATACTAAGACAAGCCCAAATGAATAGTAATGTCACAGTTATTGCAAATTACTTCTCTAGTGATTTGTCAACCTCGCGAAATTTCATGAAGAAAGCTTTGAAAAGCTCCAACCCATTAGATACTTTGCAATGTTGAAATAAGAGGCGTGAGATGAAGTGTTATACAATCCAATCAAACCACACAAGATTCGATATAATTCAGTTCAGGCTACTTCTAGACTTACAGTCACAAACTCCCATAGTTTCTCGTATCGAATGCATAGAAAGCTGCGGGCACCCCATATCGATCGCTCGAATACCTGTAGATGAACTTATCAAAGGGCCAATCGTAGATCCCTTCATGTTTTTTACGAAGTTTTTATCAAAGTGTTAAAAGTAACATGAGAAAAATTGAGAGGAAAAGTTAAGTCATACACCATAATTTTGGGAAGGCTACATGTTAGTTGAAGTCTTCTGTGCTTCCCTAGCGTCTGAAAAGCTACTTACACAACCACAATCTTGTCGGACGATGAATTCTTGAACCGGAGGTAGATTTGAACGCCTTGCAATTTCTCGCATCAAAATACCGGTAGCTGCCGTCGTCGCATATCTTTGGTTCGAATTTCGTTTGATTACCATTCCTGCATTCATCTGTGGCTGGTGGTTTTTTTCGTGTTTCGAAGCATAATTGGGATGCAGGGCATGTGCTTGATCGGAACTCAAAACGAAGGAATGTCGTACAGTAGCTTCGTATAGATCATGGGGAGCTACAGCTTGTTCCTCCTCGTTGAGTACTGAAGAAATTCTCTTAACAGCCTCTCCCAGAATAGGACTTGCTGCTCCAACACTGGAATGAAGAGGTATCAAATGAAACAGCAGACGTAATTAGGAAATTCAATTCATGAGGAGCACATGCCAGATGTTAATGTGGCGCTCATGCATTTTATAAATTATGGCACTCACGCGCTAGTACTCCCGATTTCTTCGTGATCGTACAACACCACCATGCTTACGTCCTCATCATTCTCCAAAAAACCATCCTGCTGTGCACAATCCATCAGTGCCTGGACCGCAATAAAGCAACTAGCGAGGTTGTCTAGCCGCGCCGAATGGACAAACTCAGAGTGAATACCACCTAAGGAAGCTTTTTGAATATCAAACAAGCTTAGTTCAAAATCTACGATGTCGTCGATGGGAATGCCTAATTCGCTGGATAAAAGTTGTAGCAACAGCGGCTCTTGATATTCCGTCCAACCATCTTCATCATCCTTCTTCGACGATACCTTGCCGTTGTCGCCACTTTCGCTGTCGTCGGTGTCACCAGACAATGCTTTTTGTGCCGCCTGCGCCAAAATTGGACTCAGGTGGTTTTCTTTATTGATCTTGAAGGCTTGAATCCAGAAAGAGACAAGATGATGTTAGGAATTACCACCATTTATGCCGATGGAAGTGACCCGATGTACGTTGCAAAAAACTTAGAGTAACGCACCTTTTCGTTCCTCGGCAGTTTCCAAGTGAATTGCCAGAGTAGGAATCCTCAAAATTGCTCGATCGATCTAAATCGATCAATCGATAGATTTCAGGGTGAGTCGATACGTAGTCGGATTCACAAAAGAAGAGAAATCCATCCAAAAGGCACAAAAGATACAAGGCACAGATTTAGTTGAACGGAATGGAAATCGCACAATCACGCAGCACGCAACAAGCGAACACAAGTCCTTCGTCGTGAGCAACCGAACGGGAAAGTGGACGTACCTTGACAAGCCGCTGATCAATAGATTCCACATCACCATTTCGATTTCGGCAAAACACTCTTCCAGAGAGACCCAAATCGCGGTCAAACCAAGTGTGCCACAAACCACCCCCGTAACACTCAGCCCCGATCTGAATTGACTTGGCATTCTTGTCGCTTCGTTTCGATCGAGGTTTCACCCGCAAGTTTGGAGAGTCGGTATGTCCACCGATTATCTTGAAGCCCCCGTTGCCTGCTTGAAACTTTTCACCAACGGTAAAGGCTACTAGAGAACTCCTGTTGCGTGTGTAGTAATATTTTCCACCACGGATAATTTCGACGGTGGTTCCTGTCTCGTCGAGTTCTTCGAAACCCGCTTCTTTCAACAAATCGATGGATGTCTTCACCGCTAGGAATGGATCCGACGACCGATCAAAATAATCCATTGCCTTCCTTGCTAAGGGAAGATGGTCGTGGGTGGTTGTCATGGGCGGCATCGTAATCGAAGACAATGCATGACACTTGCGGAACAAGCAACTACCGTTATCTGAAAGCAGTAACAGCACCGTCGCCAATAGATAGCCCGCCGTAGGATGGGTGCAATAGGGGATAATCATTTAGGGGATTGTTGGGAGAGGTAGAATCGATATGATACTTGGTTTGCGTCCGCTCCTCTTCTATTTGTTTGCGTTGTTGATTGTCTACCGACTGTTCGATGATCGATGATCGATGATATTGATGATGATTGGAAGATTGGTGACACATCAAACCAATCTCACCTTCACTGTTCTACGAGTACTGTACTCATGCTACGAACCGCGTACGGTTTCTACTATCCACGGCTCGTACCGTACGGCTTCGCTATGCGGAACGTACGTACGTACCGTCCGGATTCGTTTCGAAATACCGTAGGTTATTGTACTTGCTGGGATCACACGTCATCAGTCCGAAATTCGAAATTCACAATCCCGATTCTTCACATCGCACAAGGAGCAAAAATCAAAAACAGACCGTACGGATATTTCTACTTGTACTTCATATGGTACGTATTCGTACTCTTCTTACTGTCGTATCCATACTGTACTACGATCCTCTACTGTGCAGGTATTAATACGAAATGCAACAAAAAATGCAACAGTAGAGAATCATGTACAAGTCTACGTACGTACACTTCGTACTTCGCTATTATCCTACTCACCAGCACAGTATCGAAATCCCTCCCCCAACTGATGGGTGTCAGTTGGGAGGAAAAACTGACACAATTTTCGACAAGGCAAATTCTATGAAAAAAACACAAATCGTGAAGGTAATTCTCAACAACCGACGAYCACAACAATGACAATGGTGGCGCCCTCTTCTTATCAGCTATTCAACTTGCTCCTCTTGTTGAGGCAATCAAGCAACAAAGCAGTCACAGTTACTACTAACAATACTACTATCAAGAAAAAGCAGTCACAGTTAACATACTATTTAATGAAGCAAAGCAACCAAAGCAACGCATCGAAGCAAAGCAAAGCAAAGCAACGAATCGAAGCAATGAAGCAAAGCAATGAAGCAAAGCAATGAAGCAAAGCAACCAAGGCAAAGCAACCAAGGCAAAGCAACCAAAGCTATGAATCAAAGCAAAGCAACCGAAGTAACCGAAGCAACCAAAGCAACGAATCGAAGCAAAGCAACCAAGGCAAAGCAACCAAAGCAATGAATCAAAGCAAAGCAACCGAAGTAACCGAAGCAACCAAAGCAACGAATCGAAGCAAAGCAACCGAAGCAAAGCAACCGAAGCAAAGCAAAGCAATGAATCGAAGCAAAGCGACGAATCGAAGCAAAGCAACAAAGCAAAGCAATGAATCAAAGCAAAGCAACGAATCGAAGCAAAGCAAAGCAAAGCGAAGCAAAGCAAAGCAACCGAAGCAATGAATCGCCGAAGCAACCAAAGCAATGAAACTGAAGCAATGAAACGGAAGCAAAGCAACGGAAGCAAAGCAACGGAAGCAAAGCAAAGCAATCGAAGCAAAGCAACCGAATCGAAGCAAAGCAACCGAATCAAAGCAAAGCAACCGAATCGAAGCAAAGCAACCGAATCAAAGCAAAGCAACCGAATCGAAGCAAAGCAACGTCGAAGCAACCGAAACAAAGCAAAGCAAAGCAACGAATCGAAGCAAAGCAACGTCGAAGCAACGCAGCAATCAACCAGCC